>VWYO01013118.1:23830-53074 GCA_013400275.1 Rhadina sibilatrix | reverse complement strand
AAAAAAAAAAAAAAAAAAAAAAAAAAAAAAAAAAAAAAAACCCAAAACGAGACAAACAAAACCCCATACAGCAACAACCAAAACCAACAGATCCTAACCTCCAACACTGTGACTGGCTGAAGGCATCACTGGCAGGTTGGTAGGTGGATTTTTCATATTTCAGCCCATGGAAGGAATATTAGTGGAAGAACTTCTGATGATTTCTGTGGTTGTTAAATCTGGTCCTGATGTACTTTCTCCCTGAAGGCAGGTGATGGAGGGCCACCCTTTCTGCAGCTGTGTCAGCTCCAGCCTGTTTACCATCATGAACTGTCCTTTTCCCCTCAGCAAATATTGTTGGACTCGGGTCTTGTATCTTTGTACTTGTTTCATCTTATAGTTTTCAATGCCATTTCAGCCTTTGCTACCTGCAGGCACTAGGTTGTGTCTTTTTATCATGAGTTAACTTAATAAAATCACAGGATGACTTAGGTTGGAAGCAACCTTAAAGATTATCTCATTCCAGCCACACTGCTGTGTGTCCATATGTGTCCACCTTTTTAATATGAAAGGTTACTATCAATCAGATCCACCTCTCAATTATCTTGTGGTCTGGTTATCAACCTCAGTACACTATGGAAAAACAGTAAGCGTGTTCATTATATAGATTTGACTGAACACCACTATAAATGTGCTGCATTTTTGGCTAAATCACGTCTTCAGAGGCATGACAAGGTAAGTCTCTTCCTGCTGGGTCTCTCATGAGTATATTCAGAATTGCCTAAATAATTTCAATTATCAGGAGCTGCCAAAACAGGCATGGCCTTGCATCTCTGTTCTTCTACATAGTTTAAGATGGTCATTGGTGTACTTTGAGGTCACAGTGGTAAGCCATGACTTTTCCCTTCTTCTGGCAGAAAACTGTTTTTAAAGTCAGTTTGCTTTTCACTGTGACTTTATGATTCCCAGAGCTGCGGTCGTTCTCTGGGAATCCGGGAATGTTTGTCTAGTCTTTCTCACACCCCAGCCATCTGTGCCTTGGTGGGAGACTATGCAGTGCATCCAGTTGTAACACGAGCATCTGTGTCTTCTTTTTGTCTGGGCCGGCTCTCCCCTTCACAAGTGTCATGTTTTGGGCACAGTTTGTCTTCAGGAGGCTTCCTGTGAGGACTGGGATATTCCCACAGGAGGGCCCCACTTCTACAAGAAGGATGTTTGAGCATGTGTTGAACTGTAAGCACATTCCAGAATATAAAATCCAAAAGTCCTTTGTAGAAACTTAGGGCCAGGTGAAGCTTCAAACATTTTTCTGGAGTAAGCAGTGTTTCCATATATGCTTATCCACCAGTAGGATTGGATATACTTGGAAAATGGGGATCTTGCAGCATCATATTGCATGGAAGTGTTTTTACATTTGCACAAAACAGAAGGCATGGCTGGGGGAAAGTAAGAGCAGCACAGGAAAATAGAGAAGCATCAGCAGAACTGAAGGACAATGGGTAAGATGGGCTGATGCAGTGCCAGTTGCAACTGAATTACTTAGTGAATTAATGGGTTTAGTTTTATGTGATTCGTTTGCGGGGTTGCAATATTGTACAGGGAAAGAGAACATTTAATTGCAAATGTAGATGTGACATGGCATTCTGTCTTACTAACTTTTCCAGGAGTGTAGGGAAAGGAGTAAGTGTAAACAGCTCAGGAAAAGCATGCATTTTACATTGCAATGAGCTGTTAGGAAAGAGCTCTGATGCTTTATTCACATGTAGCTTATCATCTTTTTGGGGTTCAGACAAAACATCCATGTTATTTATGTATATATATTAAAAAAAAATCCTTCAGAGCAATTTATGGACTTTCTCCATTATGCTGAAGTCCAGGTATTCATCCAGAAAGCTGTTGACAATCCCAGCTGCAGCAGCTGCACCCAGGGTTATCAAGCAAATCAGAATTATCACACTCAAATAAAACCCTGTTAGCCTCCAAGTGGAATGCAGAAAGCTGCCCATGTTATGTTACAGTGAAACTGCTGGTCCAAAACAGTTGAAGCCTATGGAATCTGAAAGGACCATGGCTGGAGCACTGCCTTGGGGTGTTTTAGTAATAAACCACTCCCATGCATGACTTTTGCAAGAGACAAGAGATTCCCAATACCCTCTCCAAGGGAAGACTTTCCCCCAGTGTTTCTGAGTTTTCATGTGGAACTTAAGAACTGGCTCCAGGGTGAGGCTGCCTCATGCAGTGACATGAAGACCTGTAGGTAAAGCCACAGAAAATCTTCAGCACCTTTTTGCAACTCCAGGTGTAGGAGTGTGGGAAGGAAGCCTTGAGGAGCTGAGGGAGAGACCTGCATATCCCTTTCATCCACATCTATTGGGCAGGTGCCCTCTGCTGAGCTGGGAGAGCTGCTACTGGTGATCACTGTGACTTGGAGATGGATTTTTGGACCAGAAAGGAAGAGCCTGAGAATCTCACCTAAGATTTAGGTGCCTAAAGGCTTGATAAAAGTAGCCTTTCTGGGCATGTCTGGATGAAAATGGTAAAGTATTTTCTCGGTTTCAAGAGAGCATGAAAAGAGTCTTTAGCTTAGCCCTCCTTTGAGGATGCATACTGGGTTTGTCTTTATAATTAGCAGGCCTTGGAGCAAAACCATTTCCTAGGGCTGCCAGGCTGGCTTTCAACATCCTCTGTTTGATTTAAAATCAGTTTCACCTAAGTGTGATGCTCTGAAGCCACTCTTTCACAATTTCCTTGAGAGGCTGAATTTATTGGTTTAAGAGTACTGATGTAAAGCATGGCAAAGATTTCTTGAACAAAGGACTTTTTCATTTGTTAATTAGGCAAGTCCATTGCGCTCTGCTCGTTGGTTTGTTTCTGCCCCCCAAACTTCCTTAGCAGTTGCAAGTCTTCTAGCTGGTGTTCATTGCACTATTGGAACTACTGCATCTCTTACTGGGAGATATAAAACTATCTCCACATTCTTGCTTTGGAAAAAAGCCACTCCCTTCTCCCCAGCAGCAGCTCTTCCAAAGAAGTGTAAAGGATTGGTGGAGCTGTGGTGAAGGAGAATGGGACCATCAGTACACAAGCCATGGAAAATAGCCCTGTGGGATAGTCTTCCTTCTGCTGCAGGATTATTCACTACAAAATAGTCTGATTGGTTTGTATCTTTCTCTAGAAGACATTGCAAGTCTTTTAATTTTATGACCAGCATATATGTACTATTTTCTTCTTATGACTGATGATGTATGGTGGGAGAGCCTCAGACCAGGACACAGAAGACAGTGCAGTGCCTTCAGTGAAATGAAACAAACCATGTGTTCTGGTGTTTGTGGTGGAGGGTGCGCTGCCAATGTTTGTCAGAGCAGAATTCATATCAGGAGATGCTGTGCACTCAGCATTCATCACTGTGTGCTTATCTGGAGCCCTCTTCTCTTACCTGCTCAGTGAAGGTTCATCAGCCTACAAAGCCAGATTTTCCTGCTTCCTTTAGTGCAACTTGTGTGGCTGGAGAAAACGTGACAAACAGAGGGAAAATGCAGACAGCAGACAGGCAGGCATGGTGCAAGCCTTGCATGAGCAGCTTCCCATCCTACAGCAGTCCTGAGATGGAAAACGGTGCTTCTGTTTCCAGATCTCTTGGAGTATCCTTGTAAATTACACCCAGTACAAAGCATCTGCCCACAAGATGAGCATCAAAACTCTTCTGTCTCCTGGCCTGCAGCACATGCACATCCTAACCCAGGCTTCTGCTCTAACACACAGCCCTCTTCCCTGAGGGTTTTCCAGACCCATTGCTGACACTTTACACGTTGAGTTCAGTTATAGTCACCTTTCACTACCAGTCCTTGGCTCTCAGCCCAGCTTCAGAGCAGCCTGGAGCTGTTAACCTGCATCCATTTGGTAACTCCTTACCTTCCTTTCACAGACTGGACATAACTATGGAAATACTTGTAGCGGGAAAATATCTGCAACATGCCCAGAAAGGAAGCTAATTCTAAGAAAGAAAACACAGTTATGGTGGGGAAAACAGTCAGAAAACTGAAAATGAGGATTGCAGACAGTTAACCACTCTGGTTATGTTTTCTAGTTATATTGCTTTGGGAATTTTTACAGCTACCCATAATTTGGGAAGTTATCTTGGGAAAGAATGATTCAAAAGAGATACACGTGTTCTTACACAGTCACTGCAGGAGGCTCTTTGTTGGAGTCCAGGGTATTCTTCTGGAAACCCTGGACAAGCAGAGACCTGTACAGGGGGGTTTGAAACCTGTACAGGGGGGTCTGAGAAATGTAAAGGGGGTTGCAGACCCTGGCATAGACCCCAGACAGGCAGGGACCTCGACTATAGTCCATGGGAAAAGTTACCAACACTACGGGAAGAATTGCAAGCTCTCAANTCGGGGGCACAGAGAGTCCCCCGAGAGCTCTTCATATGGGTTTACAGGTAGGGGTGGATATAGGACTGCCCAAAAATATCCAAAAGCATTCCTTCAAAAGGACATCTCAGGAACTGACAGGAATACTAATCCCCCTCAGATTGGTGATTATCCCAGAAACAGGATGGTGGGTTGGAGCAGTGTGGCTTGACCCGGCTCTGTCATTTTGTGTTATTATGGCAGTTTGTGCTAAGGGGGAGTGTTTGTTTTGGGAAGAGAATCCTATTTATGTTGTTAATAACCTGCTTTGCATTTATATAGCAGCTTTTATCCAAGGACATGGAAGGAAGCTGTAGTGAAGTTAGCTTTCTGACCTCCCTGAGGGAAGAGTATAAAGTCACCTCCACTTGATAGATAGCAGGGTATGGAGGTCAGTTGTATTATCCACGACTAAGCAGGGCTTGTTAATTTTGTGGTTTTAAACTCTCTGTGTGTATTACAGAGGACAGCTTTCACTGTGTGCTGGATTAACTCCTGTTAACATACCTGTGGGACATAGCTGAAACATTACTTCAAGGGAAGGTTATCATAATCTTTCTTTTCTTACATGAAATGAAAAGTTACATGTGACAACACCTGTGTTGCTGGCTAGCAGCTGTGATCTTCCCTGATTTAAGTGTCTGTCTATGAGTGGGTGTGTTATTTCAGTGTTATTTCATATCCAGTTTGTTGACTTAAGTGGTGCCTCTTTGGATTTACAGTGGATTTACAGTGGAGATAGGACTGTAAGAGAGCCACAAACAGACAAACAAACAAAAATACTGGTTTGAAGCAGAGAGAAAACGGAGTTGTTGTTTAGGAAGGAGAGGAGTGATGGACATGAGCTAGTTATCCTTTCCCCAGCTCACAGACTTCTTGCTTCTAAAACGTTAGCTGGGAAGGGGTTAATAAAGGAGAATGCAGAGGTTAGGCTGTCACAAGTTCTAGCACTGTGAGAGCTCCTTGGTTTGCAGAGAGAAGGGGAAGCTGGTGAGGCTCTGTGAAATGCCATGGGGATTTCAGTGTCACTAAGTGTTCTTCTAGGGGGGCTGTGTTAATGAAAAGAAGGGGAAAAGATGTCTACACTCAATTGCTTCCTGATAATACCAACATTTTAAAAAGTTACGTAAAACTTTTCAGTCCAAGATAAAAGCAGGAAGTATTTACCTTGACTGAAAAACATCCTGCAGTCCAGAGGTCGGTCAGGAGTATTGAATAAAACTCCACACAGTTTTGTCTGCAGAATAAATTTAAAAGAACATTAGTCTTGAAAGGAAAAGAACTATGGGTGGGATTTTCAAGGACAGTCAGTTTTGGCCTTGTTTTGTTGCCACTAAAGTTAGTGCCCTCATACCCAGTGGGAGTACAGTCAAGCTAGCGTTAGGTAGTCTTACATTTTCTCATTTTCGAAATCTCTGATATGAGCTGTTTAAAATATTTTCCTGGTATTTAAATTTAGGAAAGGATCTGGATCCCAACTACATGTGAATAAATAAGACAAATAATCCTCAATCAAGTGCCTGTGCAGCAGAGACGGGCAGGAATTCCAGTTCATTGATGTGATGTTAATCACTTATCTCCTCCACACTTGTTGGTATGCAGGTTTTGTGGGTCAGCAGTACCGGGACTGCCAGAGGAATTTGGATTATTCTGCTGAGGCCAGCTGCCTTTATTAAGGCACGGACAGCACATCATAGATTTTCTTATGGCAAGGACCCTAACACCTTTGTTTGTGGACATCCGTTTTCCCACCAATATATTGGTCGTGTATCTTTTCTCAGTGGTTCTGAATTAATTTCTTTTTAAGGAATTAGGCAAACTTCTGTGTCTAATGAATCATGTTATCTAACAAGTTGTCTAATGCATGTTATGCGTTTCTTGCACAACTTAATCTTTAACTGACCTGATTCTTTGAGTAACTCCTGGTTCTGAGACACTTAATCTTGCACCTCTGATGGCTGCTAAGTGAGGCCTGACTTCCATCACTGCTCCGGGGAGGTGGTATTGCCCATTAGCACCTTTCTAAGTCAGGACTGGATGCTTAGAAGAATAAACAGAAGAGCACTGAGTGCTCTGCCTGTTGCATTTAGTTCCCAGGAAAAGGTCACAGCTGCTCCCTTCACATGGCCTGGTCATAACACCTGCTTGCAATTCTGGTTTCACAACATTCCTCTGAGCTCCCATGAACTCATCTGTGTTGGGTTACCCATGCTGCAAAGCTGTGGTGGTTTCAATCAGGTCAGCTGGTCAGATTCTTGAAGAAGTTTCTCTTTGGGCTTGATGTCAGATTGCCAGCATAAATGCAATTCCAGGCTGCATCTTTTCTGTGATTTTAACTAAAATTAACTAATATAGCTTATCCATCATAAGGAAGAACATAGGTATTTCTCACCTCCCTTCACAGTGTCAGTATCTGTAGAATTCTTCGAGTTTTCAAGATACTTTTCTGACTAATGTCTGGGGTTTTGTCTGGTTGTTTTTAATCCTTCACACTTTCAGGTTAAAAATCAAGGCAGGCAAGCTGAACTTTCTCAGAAGTTGATGATAAGCATTGCCACCTGATAGAAACATGAAGATCACAGGGTATATTAGAGCTGATCTGATGACAGAAAAAGAGGATGTAAAATACCAGTGCTTTTTATTTGCCTTCTGTTGTTTTTTTGTTGTTTTGTTCTGTTTCTTTTAAACTAGAAGAGTCACATTCTCAAACTTTTTCTTTCTCCTGGGTACAAATGTAGCTGAGGCTTTGAGAACAACTAATCAAGCCACATCGATGGGTTGCTAGATAAGTTGGCAGTGCTATACATATCTGGAAAAAAAAGGCAGAGTAATCATTTTTAACTTGCTCTAAATCTCGTGCTAGTGTAGCACAAATGCCTTCAAAATGTGTCCTGTTCCCTGGTGTAAACACAACCATATGAATCAACGTGTTTCAAAGAAAATAATGACAAGCATTAAAAATTACGTTGCAGTTTCAGATCGATGCACAGCAAAAAAGAGCTTCTCAGAGTTGTCCCCTTCTAATCATGGAATAGAATCATTAGGGTAGGAAAAAACCTCCAAGATCCTTGAGCACAACCCTTAACCCAGCACTGCCATGGTCGCCACTAAACTGTATCCCCAAGAGCCACATCCACATGCCTTTTGAACGCTTCCAGGGATGGTGATCCCACCTCTTCCCTGGGAAACCTATTCCTTGATTATCAGAGGCATATCAGCAGGGCATAAAATAAATCCATTGACCTCTTAAAGAAATGTAATGATGAGAACATAACATGTAATATCTGATAATTTTGTTGCCTAATGTAAAGATTTGCTTTCTTATTTCATTTCAGATACTGAGTGTATTATCTTTGTTACTAGAGACGGTTTTTTTTTACTGCACTTTCAGTCCAGTTTTGGTGTATTGTATTTGATTTCACAGATTTACTCTCATTTTTGAGGTTTTCAGTTGTGTAGGCGCTTAAATAAGATTCAAATCAAGATAAAACACGGCTTTGGGGTAACTTTACAGCTAGTTAGAAGCTCTGATAATAGTATGGTTCCAAGAAGTCAACAAACAAAAGAGAATTGAAAACAAATTAGTTTCTCCAACAGGGAGAAGTAATCTGTCCCACTGAGCCAACTCCCTCTCAGACTGCAGAGAGAGTAAACAATTTCTCAACTGGTGAGAAAAATTGTAGGACTTCTCAGAAATCAAAGTCGCAGAGCAACCAATTTATCATAAAATAATTCCCATACTTCAGAGCCAGTGGAAATCTCCCCAAACCCCAGCCGTGCAGCCCACAGCTCTTTCTTACGTCGCTGGAAGGCAGAAAGAGGAGAGACAGCTGCCAGCCACGAGCAAAATGAAATCACCAGCCACGTTCCCAGCAGTTTCTGTATGCCAACGGGATGTGTGTGTGGGAGAAGAGCGCTTCAGCGAGCAATAAGGTAAAACAACAGGTGGGAGACTTACAGTGCTTTTCAGCATTGCAACAAAGGCCTGCCCCGGAAATAGAACAGACTAGCTTTTTGAAACAGGAGTGCAAAATTACGGCCAGGCTTTGTTCCTGAGAAAGTTCAGCCCTGCCTACTTCTTGCCTGTTGGAAAGCGTGGAAAGAAACAAAACCAGCCTTTCTTGCCTCTGTGGATTCAGCTGTTCCTTTATCTTTAGATTTCAGTTGCAGCGTCTTTGGGAGCAAAGCCTTTTTGTTCTGTTTTTGTAAAGGGTCTGTGTCCATCACCAGCAGAGCCCCTCAGAAGCAGCTGGTGTGGGACATGGGAGGGAGGAGCAGAGCTTTGTGCTGTCCCTGCTCCTGATTTACAGGTTTTGCTGAGCATGCATGACGTAGGCTCTGACGGGTGGTGGGACAGACACAAGCAGTCAGCCTGCAGAAAGGAGCTGTTCAGGCCAGTGCAAAGGGTAAAACAACTGACAAAGAGAGAAAGGAACACCTCCCCTCATCCTACTGCCTGCAACACACTGCCTAGAGCTTATGACTACTCTTAAAACTGGGAAAGATTCTCTCAAGGGACATTTTTTCATCACCTAACTGACAGGAAGCTTAATGTCATTAGCCTTTACAATCCCATAAGACCACTGGAACAAAACCAGTACAATGTTTGTTTTGACTTTCTACAGCTGATGTTAAAGTGGGATTTTTCATTGCCTTTCATCAAACTTGCTAATTTTAAGGGCTAACATAAAAAAGACTTAAGGTGGTTATTTTACCTTGCCAAATTTTACTTTCTTGGGTGTCAATGTTGTTCTTTCTAAAGATTGGAAGAGTAGATATACTGTAATAACAATAGTTTGATGTTTGTGCTTAGTAACTCTTTAATTGCTGATTTAAGCCCTTTAATTGCAGCTCTTGGTGTAGTATGGGTTGGCTTTCTGACCACACAGTCTCTGTGGTTTTTAGGAACTGGCACAGAGTTGTTCAAAGTATTGTTACCTTGCTGATAAATGTGAAGGCAAACTCTGACAGAGCTGGTCATTTGGAAAGTTAAAATCACAAGGGCTAAACATTTTAAGGCCAGATGACTCTGAAGTTGTATTTTTTTCTGACTTTATTCAGAAGATGCGAATTTCAAAATGGTGATGGACATGCAAAATCCAGCAAAGAGTGACATAAAAGGAGGCAGGAACAGAGGTCTTGAGCAGTGAAATGTCATGTAATTCAGAGACACTGGTGGTGCCTTACCAGACATGGTCTCTCCTGTTTGGAAAGAATGGTACTTTATTGCCTCTTAGTGACCATCCCAAAGAGGCTGGCTCCTCTCTCAGGAGAAGCTGCTGCTGACCACAACTGCTGTCATGAGAAGGCAGATGGTTGGGGTAGTGAGACCAAAAGCATTTTAAGCATGAAACCAGACTGATCAAACAAGCACTTCTAATGGCATTACACTGCCAGGGCTGCTCAGTTTTTTACTCTGGAAGAGCTGACAAGAGCTTTGCAAAAGGCAATTCTCAGCCTGTACTGGAGTACAACTTGTTGAAGATCAGTCACAAGTAGCAGTGTAGAATCTTTTATTCTCGAACACCTACTAGAAGACAGGGTCTGAAGATCAGAGAGGCTCTTCTGGGTGGAAGGGAAAACATACCTGGACTCTCATATATTTCACTGGAAATGTTTATAGGGTGAATCAATGCTATTACAATGTATGAGGCTGGCTCGTGTATAAAAATCAGTTTAGCTACAGCAGTTACAGTAGTGGGCTCTGCAGTTTATTAATTTGCTTTGCTTTTCAACAATATATTACAAAGAACATGGGCCTGTGTGGCATAGGATCACACTCAGGCTTTAAATTTATCAGAACTGTGAGACAAGTGAAAGAGGAAGAAAATATGCTTATTCCTTCAACTGTTCCCTCTTTCTGCCTCCTAAATACCAGTTGTAACCCGTGTCTGGTGGGTTTTCATATGTGCTTTCTGTGGGGTTTCAGAGGAAGGACAAATAGTCCATTTTATCCAATTTAGTTTAAGGTCTGGCTGTCCAAAGTCCCAGCTTTGTGGCAGTGTTACCACAGCTGACCCTCACTTGCCATCCCCATCCTCTGAGGATGAGCTCATGCATGATGGCAGCAGCAGGGCAGAATCAGAAGGATTAAATAGAGTAGTAGACAGAGGTTTGCATTCTTCCCTGAACTGCACCTTCTGCAGCCTTGTGTCACCTCCATCAATATTGGATATAAGTCAGGAAAGAATTGGTTCATGATGTTCTCATCTGGATGTGCTTTCAGATCGATGTGCTTTAAGCACATAAATTCCCACATGCCCACAGGCCTCTTGGATTTTCTTATGGCCTTGAGGATCATTGTATTTTTTTTACTTTGGTCATTGCAAGAACATATGCAATGGTGCAATTCTGGACTGTAATAGAGAATGATGCATTTTAACAGATGTGTATAAAACATAAACTGTGGCAATCTTGCATGATATCCCATTGTAATCACAGCAGGCTTTTAAAGTAGCAGCAAAAATAGTTTAGGTTATTATAAGATGTACCTTATACAATTACAATGTGGAGTTGTCTTTTGTTAAAACAAAAGTTTTAACGAGTGCTATTGTGCTAAAAGGTTGTTTTTAAAAAAAAAAAAAAGTCTCCACCTGTTCTTAGCTCTGAGGACTTCAAAAGTGTAATTGCTTGGGAGAATTCCTTGAGTAATATGCTGCACACACAAGAACACTTGCACTGCTGTACAAAAGCTGCATGTATGTGGTGATCAGGGAACAGCTGAGGCAGAAAACTGGGTAGAGGTTGAATATTCCTCATCTCCCGTGCCTCAGACCTTCTCCTCCTTCTAACTTGAATGTTTCTGGAACAAGCAGTAAATTGGCAGGGAAGAGGTACAGCCTAACACAAGCAGTGAATTCTGCAAACTCTGCCTCTCCTGTTCAGCTGCAGAGGAGGAGGAAAATGCAGTAAACAAAGCTGCTCTTTCCTTTGACTTTCCTCGTGAGGGATTTAACGTGTGCTGCAAAAGCTACAAACCTGGAGGCAGTATGTGGTAGGCCTTGCAGTCAGTCTGAGGAGAGAGTTAGGCAAAGTCATGTTTCCTTAGTCAATGCCTGTCGTGATGCCTGAAGATTAGAAGCTGCTCTCCCAGGTTCTCCATCCATGCTGATTGGCTTGGCTTACGCTCCACACCTCACAGGTTAAAGCTGCTGAGGACCAACATGATCATCCTGACCTGTATAGCACAAGCTGGCAGCACTTCAGTGATGAGAAACAACTCATCAGTAAGTGAGTCAGGATATTTCCTGCCTCGTGCAGTCCCACTGGCTCTGCATGTAGTGTCTCCCATTTGCAGCAGAGAATCTTGGGAGAAACAAATGCTGGTCTTCCAGTGGTGTATCCTGCACGACTTAAGTCTGGATCAAAAGGAGGTTTAAAGATTCTCCTGTTGGTATTGACCAAGTGGAAGCAGATCCCCAGGCAACTGTAACTGCTCTGATATCTGAAATGCAGGGGATTAATGAAGATTCAGCAAGAGACTTGAGGATGTGTTGGCTATACATCTCCTGTCTCCCTTCACAACACCTGGCAGATCTGTGATAACCTAGTACTTGCTGGGTTTTTCCTTCCTAACCTTGGAGAAATGGTTATTTTAATTGGTGAACCGCTTCCGCTCCAGGCAGGCTTTTCATCCAAACAAAAGTTTAATTCCATCTTTGGTGGAAATCAGCTGTGCT
Organism: Rhadina sibilatrix; assembly: GCA_013400275.1. Taxonomy (NCBI): domain Eukaryota; kingdom Metazoa; phylum Chordata; class Aves; order Passeriformes; family Phylloscopidae; genus Rhadina; species Rhadina sibilatrix. The sequence goes on along the minus strand of VWYO01013118.1, from coordinate 41,001 downwards.
TAAGAAGCACATGCTCATGTTCAGCCCTATCTGCTGCCTTTAGGCAATGAGGCAGATCTCAGCATTTGCTCAGGAATCTGGTGAGCCAGGGCCTGCAGATGGGTCCACTCTTGAGCATGCCTTCCGCTGGAGACAGTCACAGCTGTGTGCCATGATTTACGGCTCGCATCTTCAACTTCTTGAGACACTGTGGGTAAACGTTGGGCTTTGGTGTCAGAGTGATGCTTGCTTAACCCCAGCTACCAGGGGAATTTGGCAGTTTCAGTCATTGTCACATCTGAAAAACTGACATTTTTCAAGGTGCCTGCTGCACTTACATATTCAGCCGCTCCCTGATTTCTATCAGGTGTGTTGCCTGATTCCCTGAGATTCATTTAAAAGTCTGGTGTGACTCGGCTGTGCTGACAGAGGTTGTTAATGGAGACCAGGTATCTGGCTGCTGCCCTTGAGCTTTGAATTCCAAAGTGCAACCTCCTCCCGTCAGGCAGGTTGCAGAGCTTGCAGGGCCTAGATGTCAGCTCCCTTGAGAAAAATAGCCCAAGTGGCTGATGTTGTGAGCAGCATACTTACATGGACATGTTTTAAAAAGGAAAAAACCTCTTCAGAGTCCTTCTACCACGCTCCTCCCTCTCCAGCCAGGAAAGCCCCACTCACGTTCAACCCCTCCACACCAGAGCAGGGCTTGATCCAAGCACTGTTGAAGCAGCCACATTTCCAGGCTGACCACTCCATCCTGGCCTTCCTTGGCACAATCGCCATTTCTTCCCTTGGTCTCTGCAGCCTCTCGTTGCCAGCTGGAAGCTCTGCCCTCTTCCCTTTCCTGCTCCCTCACTCCACAGCATGTCTGTCCACTCTCCCCTGATGGATGCCAGCTCAGCTTTCAGAGCAGTTGTACCGGAAAGCTTTGTCTGCTCCTGAGCAGGGGAGGGGGTGCCCTGGACGGGGTCTCATGTTGCTTGGCAACCTATTTCTCTCTCCTCCAACAGTGATTTTTCCTCGCAGTGCCTGCTGATGCAGGCACAACAAATGACAGCAATATTACTGAAGCAGTTGCTCCTGTCGCTGTTTACTTGTTATTTATGGTTATTGTCGTGAAAGGATTTGTAAACATTTCTTCACTTCCTTCCTCAGTCAAAACAGATATCATTTTATACTTTTGTAGCATGCCTGCATAATTAATGGATGGTCACTTCATTTCAGTGTGTGTGACACACAATTTTATTGGTGGTATTTTGAAGTGCTTCCTGGTTCTGAGTGCTTCTGTTTTTCGGTCCCAAGTTGAAGGGGCTTATACAAGGTTTTATCTTCAGAAGTGAAAAAATCCAGTGTAAGAGTCTGGCTTAACTGCCTCAAATTGTGGTTCTTGTGTTTAGGTGCACGTATATCTAAAAAAGTCTGCTCTGGCTCACTTTCTGTCACCTTAGGTCTAACACTGAGATTTCAAAACAAAAATGCTTCCATGAATAGAGATAAAAGCAGACAGGGTTTTTCCTGTTTGCCATTTCCTCCTCCACACTAACCACTTCCAGCTTAGTCTTCCTGGTTTGCATTTGTGGATGCACCCAAGAAGACCCACAGCTTCACCTGCCCGTTTTCTCCAAACGAGCAGAGCAAGAAAGCCAGACCACATGTGTTTTCTGATCATACAGTGAAAATGCTGCTGAGACCGTTCTTTACTTAACAAACTGTAGTCACTCAGGACAGATCTGGAGAGCTTCATGCATGCTGCTGGCTAATTACATGCTGCCAGATCTTCCACTGGGCCTTGATTCAGCTCTAGATAGGATTTATTCCGTTTGTTAGCTCCAAGTGATTCCCGAGTTTGTGACAAGATCTGGTCGGCAAGGGAAAACTTCCTTTACTATTGTAGGGTTGCTTTGCAGTGCCAGACTCAGATGTACATCTGCCATTGCCCTCTGCTGGGGTGTGCCAGAACTACTGGTGTGTGCCTTCTGCCGCGGGAACTCTTGGCATTTCCTGAGGAGAAGCCTCTCCTTTATTCTACGAAATTACTGCTTCGGGAGCTCGGGATGCCTGGCTGGCAAGCGAGATTTGTGGTTTTGTTCAGCAGGTGACTGTCACCCAGAGTCAGTTTGTTACTATACTACTTAGACAGTATATTTAGTTATTGTTTGTGTATTTATGAACAGTTGGAATTGGATGCAGAGATGGTTTCTGGCCACAGCTCTGCGGCGGATTGCCTGCACGACATCCACCCACTTATCTTCATGCTGAGTGGAGACAACTGCAAATCTCAGCCTAAAAGTGGTTAGGTGGCCATCCTGAATACAGTATATTTAGTTGTCTTCCCACAACCAGCCTTATTAAGGACATCCCTTTTGAAATGGCTTTTTGGAATTAGGACCTTTGAAGGGCCTTGAAATTAAATCCTATTCAGAAACAAAGGCTCAGTTCTGGGACACTACATACCTGCAAGGAGGGGGCATCTTGCATTTCTGTGAGATTGCACCAGGAGAGAAGGAAGAGGAGACTGAGGACCAGCTGTTCCTCAGAGAAAGAAAACAAGCTCCAAATCAGGCACACTTGGCCTAGGCAGGTTGGTTGTTTAGGAGGGAGTTCTCTGAAATCAAACCAGAACAAAAGTGATCTGCAGTAATAACACAGTCAGCCATTTCTTTCCTGAACCTACACTGACCAGGAGAAAAGTATATTCTTTATGGGCTTTTGTTTCTTTTACCCTGCACTCTTTCAAAGAACAGACTGTTCCAGAGCCAGAGATCTGAGGGAGTTTCCCAGTTCCACCTACTCAGCAGTGGCTCTGGACATGCTGGATGCTGGTTGGATTCCGTATCTTGCAAATCAGGAGTTTTGTGAGACTCTGAAAAGAGATTCAGAGAGTGCTTTGAAATCCTTGAATGAGCATAGCCTGGCTGGGAGTAGTTTTCAGTCTTATTCATCTCGAAAATCCCTCTGTGTTTTCTGGTGGAAACAGAATTGCAGCAGTATCAGTTCAACACAGAACCTGATAAGTCTCATGTGGACACTCACCAGAGTTAAACCAGGTAACAAGGGAGTGCAATTTCCCTGTCCTCACCCAGTCCCTGTCTGAATCAGCTAACATATTGTGCTGACTGACTTGCCTTTCTCAACTAAGAGAGAGATGATATTGCAGAGTACAGAAAACTGCTGATAAATTAGCAGATTTTAGAGAAAAAGCCATTCCAGTTGCAGACAGGCCTTATTACTCTTTGAACAGGCCAAATATTTCTTGATATAGTTCATTTAGCCAGCTCTGAAACAGGGAATGTAGAAGTAGGGGACATTGACTTGAAATGTTTATTTTTAGGTAATGCTTTTGGTTCCCTTTCTTAGCATAAGAACTACTTCCATCTTCTTCAGAGACAGTTATAAGTAACTTCCACTGAGATCTGGGGCCTCTGAGATGAGGGTGTAACACTTCTCCCTGCTGTACATAGCAACCTTATCTGTCCTCTGACAGCAAAAAGTCCCTCATCTCATAAAATCCTTTAGTTATTTTCCTGAGGAGTAAGAGGATGCATGTGGAAAACTGCACGCTATGTGTTGTATCAGTATGAAATATAATATGTCCCATTTCTGCCTATGCCTCACTTTATTTGTCAACGTGTGTTACAGATAGGACCTGGCCAGAAAGAATTGAAAGTCTGTCAATGGCAAATTTACTTGCTGCTCTCAAAATATGTGACAGACCCCATAAAGATTTGTAACCCACTGTTCCCCTAGAGCAGGGGCTTGTCTTTTGGTCAGTTTTCTCTGATAGGAACTGTTCCCTTAGGAAGCCTTGCTCAGGTAATCTAAAAGAAAAATGCCTGGAGAAAAAAAAATAGAGCAATAAATAAATAAGTGGGTGGGGGAATGCCTACCTGACAAAATCTGGAGATGCAGGTAGGGAAGTAGCATTTCCTATTAACTATCCTAACTTTCAAGTGCACAAACATATAAATTGTGCTTAGTTGCCCTGGTGGATAGAGCTGCGGGTGCATTACAGTCCATGAGCGTGACTGAATAAGCAGTAACCTGAAATAAGCACAAGTGTGACCATGGGCAGAGAATATCAGAATGTACTTCAAGTTGTACAGTTTCAGCACTATTCATGATTTGGGAATGTTCAAAAGAGGGTGGGGGGGGAAAGCATTTTAGATAATTTTGGAAATGTGTCCATTTTTAATTCCTTATGGTCATTGCTGTGATGTTACTTCTTAATTAAAATTTAATTTTTTTGGCATTTGCTAGTGTTGGGGGTTAGGGTTCTTCAAGGAATTTTCTTCCCATTTGTTGCCATGGAAACGGCAAATGGATGTCGATTAAGAGACAATACCTTGGCATACCCTTCGGATTGTCCTGGGGGAGGGGGGCGGGGAAGCAGCGTGCTTTGGGCAGTTCCTTCGCTGGGGCTGAGGCTGGGGCTGGCTCAGGCTTTGCCTGGCGTGGAGAGCCGTGCTTGTGGTGCTGGACTTCCTTCTCCTGCCCAGGCCTTCAGCGCTGCTGCCACGCTCCCGCTGACTGCACACACACACACACATATATATATATATATATATATATATATATATATATTCTGGTAAAGAGCTGTTATTCCTTTCCCCATATCTTTGCCTGAAAGCCCTGCAATTTCAAGGTTAAAATAATTTGGAGGGAGCAAGTCATCTTTTCCATTACAGGAAGGTTCCCGCCTTCCTTGGCAGACACCTGTCTTTTAAAACCAGGACAGCTAGCTTAGCGTTATTTGAAGATTCGGGTTTTACCTGTCACTTTAAATCCCACGTTTCCCTGAAGGAGAGCAGAAAGAGCCCAATTCTTCAATGGGCAAAACAGGTATATTACAAGTATTTGTATATTTTGAAATTAAACCAATAATTCTACATGGAGAAAAATATTTTAATTGTTCATTTTAATTTGATTCTGCTTTAAAATGAAAAAAAAATAGTTTCAAATAAATCAAAATTTTAAAATTCTACTTTCTTGAAATAGTTTTACTGCTAAAAGCACAGTAGTGAAAGTATTAACATTAGCGCTAAAAAAACAGGTATTCAAATAAATATATTTCTTTGTTAAATCTATGTTTTTTGTAGTGTTGGCTTTGTTCTATTGGTTATATAAAATATTAAGGATGTAGTATTTATGAAAAGTTGTGTCTTTCTTGATTATTAACTTTGAATAAGATAATTTGTATAGAAAAGAGAATGGGATTAATTGTGGGCTGAGGCGTTTCCTGGTATCAACACAAGTCATGAATTCATGTCAGATCCACTTTCTTTTAGGCTTCAAGGAAACTTGGAAGCATTCTCTAAAGGTTTAATGCAGTTCCTTTTCTTTCCCATGATCTGAAGTAATGTCAATGTGACAATGTCCAGTACTCATTTTTTTGAGACAACCTGCCTTTTAAAGAGAAATTTAAAAGTTAGCAGTTTTGGACTGCAGACATGCTATTGAATATGTGATGTACTGGAAAAATCCATACATTGATTATTGTATTTTGTATAGTTGGCAAGGCACTGAATTTAAGATAGCAAAAAAAAAAAAAAATTAATACACCCCATTGCTTTTCCTCTTTCCCTTCCCTGTGGTTGCACATTGCAAGAATGAAGTGAGGCAAAAATTGGAATTAAAAAAAGAGTGCATGTCTAAAGGGAAAACAAGGTAGTCAACTATCATCCAAATGAAACCATTACCTGATACAACCTGGAATATTATTATTAGGGTGTTGAGCTGACCCTGCTTGAAAAGCACAGGAAGTCCTGCCTTTGGCTGAAGGGCCTTTGATTGCTACACAGCAGTATCCACTCTCTAATTGAAACCAACGATCTCATACCCTCAGGGATCTGACATGGGGCATAAATTTGCCACAGCTGTAGTTTATAAATTAGCATCATTATTATACAGTGATAAGAGACCAGGGCCTGCTTGGCCTGCTCCCTCCCATTTAGAAGTCTTTATAATGCACAGACAAGTCCTTGTTTGATGCTGATGTATTGTATCTCTTCCTGCTAACTGAAATATCCATTTTGGCACCAAGGAAGTACTTCCTATTGCTCTTTCCAGGCTCAGGTTTTATTTCCTTGCTAATCTGAAGAACTGCTCTTGAGTCAAGTGAGGCAGTCTAAGCAAATCCTGTCCTGCTGTAAACCTCCGAGCCTATATTTAACATAGAAATGAACGGAATGAATCAGACAAGGAACTAGAGGGAAGCTGCTGGAGCGTAGGAGAGCCTCACAGGCTCCATGTGGGCTGTAGGTGTGTTACAAGACTGCTGGCCTGGGCTGGGGAGCCATGAAATGATAGCTCAAATCTGCTCCCCAGCTCCTTGTTTCACCAGGGGGAAGGTCACTGGACACTTTGCTTGCCCCTCTTGCACAATGTCTTCCAAATAACCCGCTTGGGGCCCAAGAGGCTGATTGCCAAGTGGTGGCATTGCTGCATGGCCATCTCTGAAGCACTGTTTAGTCACTGTTCCTGATTTGTGCTCCAGCTTGTCCTCAGATGGATGCATAGCTGCAGAGGGAAAAGCGAGGAGATGCTCCTCAGCCTGCAGCTCTACATGGGGCCAATGCAGTGCCCCATTCCCTGTGTGCTTCTGCCAGAGTTGCTCCTTTTGTACCATCAAGAGGGAGCTCTCAGGTTCACTGGCATCATTAATATTTACTGGTTTAACTGAAGGTACAGGGCTCCTGCTTTCTAAAAATCAGCTTGTCCTCCAATGCCCTCTGGTGACAGGAACTAATTAGATGCCAGTGCTTTTACTGAATCCAATTGGGAAACACTTATGCCATTTTTTTTCCCTATTAAATATTTTAGGCAAATACTGATTTATCACAAACCAAAACCACTAGTTTGAATAAAATCCTCCCCCTGTAATTGCTATGGCACTTCTCTAGGAGTTGAAAAATAAGCACCCTCCAGACACACCCTAACTAGGGAATTTCCAAAGCTTATTAGGTTGAGCCCTTAAATACTTTAGTCCTGATCCTTACTGCAGAGAAGTACACTTGTGTGTATGGGTGGCTGCATGGCTGCAGAAATGCCTTCTGTCACCTTCCACGCCTAATCTCCCAGGATGGAAAAGCGGTGACCCCAAAAGGCTTTAGGAAAAGAGGTTGCTGAAATGGTCACAACAACTGGCATGTGCTGGTGTGCAGCTTCTGTCCTCTGCCTGTCAGGGCTTGTGTGAGAGAGTGTGTGAGTGAAGGCACAAAGCCAGGAAGCAAGAGGGAGGCTAGGGGACAAAGGAGGTCACCCTAAAAGTCTTCCTGCTTCATAACTGCATGGACACTTTTGAAGACTTAATAAATAGGAATGGCAACATGTGACAGCTAATCCAGTNTTTTTTTTTTTTTTTTTTTTTTTTTTTTTTTTTTCCCCCTTTTTTTTTCTTTTTTTTTCTCTTTTCCATAGCCTGACTTTTCTGTTGCACCATTGCGGTATTAGGGAAGCAGGTGACAACACTGAAGTGCACAGTAACTGGTTGATGAAAAAAATAATTGAAAATAAGCAGGTTCAGATTTTCATTTTATGAGCCTAGTGACCTTCTGAGTGTATCTTTTTTAATCATTTCTTCTACTGTTTGCAATCTCTGCTCTTCAAAAACAAACCCCATAGAAATAGCGCATGCTTAAAAACAAAATGCTCCATGACTGCTGCCACAGACTGAGAGCCTACAGCTTAGTTACTAACCTATGATAAAGAGAGTTTGTAATTAAAACTACCAGCAGAGCCTTGGTTACTGAGGGGAATGTAGGTCCTAGTATAATTTAATAAGGTCCTTTGGCATGCAGATCTGCAGCCCTTAGTTACTGCCTCCAGCAGCACAGAACATCTGTGCTGTACCTCTACAGCCTCTCTGTCCCTGTAGCCAGCACTGATTGCTGTTCCCTCCCGCCTTTCCCCAGCAGCCAACCAGCTGTGGATGCCATGTGGGATCGCAAAAGCACGCTCAGGATGGTGCTCCAGCCTCCACCCCGTGGGACACTGGCAATGAGTGTGTGAATGTGTGGTAGCTGCTAGCTCTCTGCACCCTAATAAAGGGATCAGGAGCTCCAGAAGTCACACCAAACTTCCTTGTTTATGTTAGCAGAGGGTTCTGCCCAAGACAGGTGCATCAAAGAACGAATTCCTTACCTGTATCAGAGCATGCTCAGAGGAAAGAATGGCCAGAGCAAGCTGGCTGTTAGGCTGTGCATAGACTTACCCCTCCTGCATGGTCAGGGTTTGCAATCTCCCATATTTGTGCAGACTTTCTAAGTTGTGCAACTTTCTAACAGAACTCTTACCTCCACCCTCCCAGAACAGCTCCTTCCATGCCAACAGGGCCCTCTTCCTGCTCCAGGAGTTATCAAGCCAGTTGCTTTGCATTTTATACTTTAGATGGCCTTTTCTTGTAGCCATGCATCTGTCTAACAGTGGAACTTCAGAAATAAAGACAAGAGCTAGGCATTTAATGAGCTTTTTGGAGGGAGAAGATCCATCTTAAAATTGAGCTGGGCTTAAGTAAGGAGCATGATATAAACTTGTGCAGATTACCTCATCCCTGAGCAATGCAAGTCAATCTTTTGGAAGGTGCCTGTTTATTACAAGCAATTACCATTGGCCATAATCCTTTTAGGAGATACATGGAGAATGACTCAGTTCATTTGATGAGTTATACTGCCAGTTTTCCCTGAAGCAGTGGCCCAGCAGAATCACTAAGGCTGGCCCTAAGCTTTCGGAATGGGAGGGTGTTAGGGCAGCGTTTGGGTGAGCTCATGGGAGCAGGCAACTAACGGGCTGGGGCAGACCAAGGTAAAACTGGCAGCAGGTGAAAGCTCAGCAGAGGTTTGGATCTCCCTCAGTGGGCATCTGCCCTCGCCATCTGTCTGTGCTCTTTGGGTAGGTCTGCAGAAAAAAAGGAAGCTGTGAGCTTCTAATATTCTAGCAATACTTCAAATTACATGGCTCAGGATCTCAGATATTAATTTATCTTCAAAGTAGGCATGTGAATGGGATCCCACATCTTCACAGCTACAGCACATGTGAGGTATGGAGAGAGAGAGAGAGAGAATAGTTTTCCAGTCAGTGAGAAGCATGTCAAGCTCAAGACTTTGTTCAGGCTTGCAGGAGGGTTAAGCTCAGGCTTAAGAGAAATACTGGAAGCGATTTACTCGTGCACAAGCAGACATCAGTGGCAGTTCAGTAGACCTGAATCAGGGCAAAGTGTTATGGAAAGCATTGCCTGAAATGCCTTGTAGCTGGCTCTCTAGGGGGTCTGTCACACAGCCTAGAATATTTCCTGCATCAAAGGAGCATTTTGTCTGCCCTCAGGTCCAGTGATACCACCAATCTGGCACTTCAGAGGAAGAAAGGATTTGCCATCTACATTTTTAATTGAGAGTTAACCCAAATTTTGAGTTATTTTGAGCACTGTCTCTGTGCAGGTGGATGTGTGGATGTCCTTGCTAACAAGATACTCTAAGCAGAGGGCTTATTTTAATATCTTTTCTTTGCATGCCTCTCTGTGCAAACTGCTCAGAATGCAGCCCTTCTGTCAGCACTAGATGTGTGCATACAAAACATTTACTGCTAAGTTGGCAGCAGCATCTGGAAGCGTCACTATTAGGAACAAAGTAGCGAGTGCTCTCAGCAGGTAGTGTGCACAGCTGCTTCACAGCAGTGGCTTTAATTTTTTGCTGTCGCAGGGCATAGCTGACCTAACATTAACTGTGGGTTTGCACAGTGTCAGGACAGCCCTGACAATGTCAATGTCAAAACAAGGCAGGGATATTGAAGGAAAAAACTGGCAGGGAAAATTCTACCCAAGACGGATTGGCGTGAAGTGGTTGGCTCAGAGACCTTGGCTGCCTCGAAGTGGGAGCAATGGGAGGGCAGAAGCAGTTCCCACTTGTGTATGATGGCAAATAAATTGTGTGTTGTTGAGGCACGTTTTGAGCAGCAGCACGGAGAGTTTAAGCTATGACAATCCTACATGACTGGTGTGCTGGTGACTGGAACAAACAAATCTCGCTTTGCACAGGGGCTCTGTGAACACAGCTGCAGCCAAGCACGGTGAGGATTCACAGCTGCAGTTAGAGCCCCCATATGGCACTGCCTGTCTATATATCAGACTTTCTTGTTCATTTTGACACGGGTTTGTAGACCAAAGATTAAAAGGAAACTTACAGGTTCTTAGTTGTGAGGTGCAGCACTATTTTAAATGCTAGCCATGACTCTACAAATATCTGGAATAAATTGTTTTCTTTCTGTTGAGGTCTGAATAGCCTCTTGAAAGGGTGTGATTAAGAGTGAGTTTTGCACTATACTGAACCTTGTCCTTCCTTCTCTTCTGTTAGCAAGCCAGACTGCCTTCTGTAAAGAGTGGTCCTTTTGAAGATCAATAAAAAGAGAGGGAAATATGTAGAGATAAATAGTTTAAGACTGCACACTTGGATGCTGTGAAATTTAAAATTAAATAGTGGCACAACTGCGTATACAACTTTTATCTATCATTAGCTGTCCTTAAAAGGATAGGGTTATGAAAATTTGATTTTCTGTAGGAGTAGATGTTTGGGATATTTTGTGCACACACTTATGGCATATTACTTATATCAATAGAAAATGCAACTACTAAGCATCCCCATCTGCTTCTCAACTGAGACAGATTATTAAAAATCCCTGTGGTAGAGATAAGAGCTTAAAAGAGTAGTATCCAGATGCTTGTACACATGTGCACATTAACTATGTCAGTTATTCATCCTGTGGGACATCAGGTTGCCATTCTGTTCCTTGCTGCAGTATCTGTTGACAGAAATGATTCCTTACATCCCAGAGGCTGAGCCCCACTCCTTGGCCATGCACATACACAGCCACTCTTTCCACACCGCAGTCTTGCTGGGTCTCCCGAGGGCAAGCACTGTGTGGTGAAAGTGTTAACACAATCTAGTCAGGCAGGGTTTTGTCCCCCACATCGGATCTTGACTGAGTTTGCCTTTATATATTACACATACATCCTCAGGAATGAGCAGTCTTATTTCTCTATCCTCTCTCTTTTTCTCCACTGCCCTCTCAAAGACCTGGGCATTGCCTTGTTTATTTTTACAGCTGGTCCATGCAGTGACAGGCCGAGGATGAGAAAACTCCCTGCACCTATAGCCACATGGTCTCTGCATCATGACGCATCAACAGCAGGACATTCAGTGCAAGGAGAGTTTGTTGGTGCTGTAAGCCAATCACTTGTGCTGGCACCTTCAAAGGAGCATCACCATTCTCATTGCCTGGTCCCAGAAGTACAAATGGTTCCCAGAAATGATAATTGGTACCAGTTACTGAATCACATTTTAATGGAAAGCACAATTAACTCTGCACATCCCTCAGAGAGACCAGATTGCAAAACTGCAAGCAGACAGGAACTCGTCTTATTAACAAGTGTCGAAGTTTCTAATTTGAGTTTAGTCATGCTTTTTACAGTAAGTCAGTCCAGCATTATTTCTGTGGATCATCTTGGCTTCCTCTCAGGCTGACAAAAATGCTTACACAATTGAAATCAAAGCCTCTGAGTAGCACAGGGGGGTCATAGATGGATGAGGTGATAAAAAAATCACACAGCTCTGTGCAGCACACACATGCTAACAAAGGTTTTGCAGAAAACTTCTCATTTATCAAAACTTCTGAAATGAGATCCTTCTAGCTGACAAATCTAGCAGACTTTTAGCTTTAGAAGTCCTCAGTGCTGAAAATTAATCTTCACTTTCAGGTGGGCAAATAAATATTGGCAAGGGAATTCTAGAAACAAACAAATGGCAAGGTCTGAGAGTCTCTTTGGCTTTTTTCCTTTACAGGGGATTCTTCTGAAATCTTCAGGGATTCTTCCCTGAAGTGCTGGGATTACACTCTAGCACACTGTATCTGCAGCTGTGCTACAGCCCTGTAAGCAACTCAGGCTTTGGCTGAGCAACAGGCAGGTGCTGTGCAGAAAAAGGGTCACCCACAAGGCCAGAAACTGGGAATAAAAACGAGCACGTACCTCATTCATCTTCTTTTAGCCCTCTGCTTTTAAAGTGGCTCGTGATGAGTAGAATTAGGGGTGGGTAGGTTTGCCTCTGAAGGATGTTTCACAGCAGTATCTTTGGCATTGTTGCACCCATCAGCAGGTATATTCTCTGACTCTCTCTCTCAAGATCCTCAGTCATGGCTGTGGGACTGAAGGAGCATGAAGGCTAAACTTGTGTCTCCAGTCACTGCTAAATAGCTGAGAGTTAAGGAAAATAAGACAGCTGCAGCAGAAAGGAGGTTTTAAAACTTTTGTATGGTTTTTCCTACCAGGAAGAAGGCCTCAGAAAGGGAAATGAAATAAGAGTTCTCACAGTCAAGTGCTTTTCCATAACCATGTGTCAAAAGCTTGTCTGCCATATGAGCTCTAAGCCAAGGCTGTGGGATGTGCATGGTTCTTTCTTAAGTGCCAGACACTGACTTGGATTGATTTAATATTTCCATACATTTATATTTCTGCTATTTTTTTTTAATAAGAAATATCAGGGAACCCTTAAGGACATAGAGGGCAAATTCACTCACTGATATGCTACCTTTGCAGACACCTGATATTAAACCCAGTGATGTGCACAGTAATGCAACCATCTTTCTAATCCCTAATCTCTCCAGCCACAGGTGGGACTGGCAGTGACCTGAAGGACTCTAGCCAGCTTTCACTGCACTACTGTCCAGAGGCAGGCAAAGGCTGCAAGACTCTTCAGGCTTGCAGATGGCAAATCACTGGAAAACTACTGCAATGTTATTTTGAGAGAGAAAATACCAAATATCAAACCCCTACTCAGAGAAATTACATTAGAAACCACTATGTGGAGCCAGCCACTAATTATTTGGCAGATGAGAAAATGGGATTCAAACTAGTTGTTACTTGAGTTTCAGGTGCCCGTGCTACCCCACTGGCTTTTGCTTTAGCTGTCTCAGAAGTCTAGGCATGATACAATTTGCTGTAAATCAGATGCATAAAACCACCAGTGAACTTAGTAAAGTGATGCTATGAAGCCAAAGAGACACATCCTTTCCCTGTAATGGAGAGAGAAGTCTCCACCAGAGTTGTTATACTTCCATCTACCTTATTTCTTATTTTACTTCCATCTGGTCTAAGGTCTCGTGGCCTGTGAAAAGAGTACTACAAGCTTCCCAGACTAAACAAGAGAACAGAGTGTAGCTCAAATGTCATTACTGACAACAACATGCTGTGGTTTGTGGAGTTCATCCGGCAGATGCAGAGCCTCTTTAGCCATTAGATTAGGATGGAATTTGATTTAGAAAACAGAATAGCTTCTAGGTAATGTCTATACTCAAAAGGCTGGGAAATATGATGAACTTCCTCAGTCTCAGACATGGCAGGCAATTTCAAATGTTACGGAAGAGGACAGTAAGAAATGCACACGCCAAGCACACCTTATGTGTTACACAAGGCTTTCTCCACTGATCAGCCGTGAGAATTTATGGACTAAAAGTTAAAACTCTGCTTTGCACTGAAAACTTTTCTCACAGTTTACTCCATTAGTTAATGTGAGTGCTTCTCTGTGTTTCCAGTACTCAGTTTAGATGTTTTGTCACAGGCAGGCACATGCTATAGCAAGACACAGGCACTTTTTGTTGGGGGAAAAAAAACAAACCCTCAAGGAAAGAAGAATCTCAAGAGTAATTCAGGTTTTTGTAGCAATGTGAGATCCATCTCTTTTATTCCTCCAGTACCTCTGAGGAAAGAGAGAACTGAAATACAGAAGAGAAAAATTCTGACACCCTCAGCAACCATCAAGCAGTATTTATTATTTGATGCAGGCAGCAAGAAGCCACAGAAAGATGTGTATTGTTGGTACTAGGAAATGAATGCCATCTGCTCAGGTGTGTCACTTTGTATGGAAAATCACACTATGAAAAGCCAGTGTCCACAAAGGAGACAGAGGAGTCCTGCAGCTTTATTCGAATAAAGGGAGGGTCTCCACTGAGGTTTTCTCTCTTGAGGTTTTGGAGGGTGCAGCCTTCTTTTCTGTTAAACTGCATGGTGCCCTCTTCCTTTCCAGAGGTGTTCTGTGTGTTTTGCTGCTCTCTTTCCATGACGAGCTTGTTGCTGAAGGATCCTTACTGAAGTGAGAGTAGTGCAGGGAGATTTAGGGTGGTTTTTTTCCCCCCAGAGGTTGTCATTAAATAATAGGCAAGGCAAGGGAATGTATAAACAATGCCATTAGACTGTTGGAGTTAATGTTTAAGGAGAACAAGCCAGCATCAAGCCCCTGTGTAGATGAAAATAAAAAGGCAACCAGTCTTAGCTGCTGCAACCAGTCCTAGTAGCTGGAAGAAGCTCAAACAATGCCTAGTGATGTGAAGACACACTGTGAGCCCCAACACGTCTGCTTGCCTGTTCAGACAGTTAACAAAGCTGAACACCAGCCTAGAGGTGCCTCTGCAATCTGCCAGCTCTAAAATGATGAGACCCCTAAACACTGCAGCCTACTAAGAGTTTGCTAGGGATTGCTCCCAAGGTGGGCACATTGGCTGAACCAAATGGTTGGCAGCTGATGGCCACTTGTTTTCCACTCTACAAGGGGCACTGGGGAATAGCTCAGCAGATGGCTCAGCTCTCCTGCAGCAGCCTGGCTTTGGGTAATGGGTGGGTGGGCTTTTCCTAGTTTGATGTTAACTTTCCCCCCAATTCTTAACATCCAACATGAAATGCTAAAACAGTGTGTTTGCCATCACTTTCGTTTAGGGTTGCTCTGCTGTTCTTAGAGCTGCATTTGAAGTTAATGCAAATTACACTTTGAACATGTGAGACGCTGTGTAATGCTAAGAACTCTTGACAACAATCCGGCACTTGATATTTGCCAGACACTTTAATAGCTTCAGCCCAAGCCTCTTAGTTCTCCTGCTGCAGACAGGATAACGTGCCTCGTGCCATCACTGCTGCAAAAATATGTGGTGGCTAAACAGCAGGCCTGTAAAAGCTCCAGACTGAATTCTAATTTAACTGAACTGTACTCGTGAGCAATCTGTCAACCTTTCCTGAGAATGGAATCCTGTAATGGTGGAAAACAGCTTGTTCTCGTGAGAGAACTCCTGAGACTGGGACAGGTAACTTGCGCCTGTGTAAACTATTCCAAACCAAGAGAAAAAATGCAAACAATATCTTAATGTAGATGCTTGCCAGCAGGTAGACACCTCTGGTGAACTGACCAGTCGTTTTGGGTAACAGCTTGTCACTGACCAATTAGAAGTAGGCATGATATGTTTGTAAAACTCTGTATAAAAGGGATGTGCAAAACAGGGATCCTTTTCTCGCTTCAGGAACAAGAGTGTGTCTCGGCTCTCTAACACGAGGTCATAGTGACAAAAATATGTTAATTAATGTGAGAAGAAGCTGGGTGCCATGGAGAGGGAAGCACAGAAGCTCTCACCACTGTCACCCTTGTATGCAGTGGAGGGTAGGAAATAAAAAAAGCAAGGCCTGAGGCTGTATGTGGAATGATCACAGCAGAAGGCAGAGCACTGAAATCATAGAGCAAGGCACGGACCCTCTGAAAGAAGAGTGTGTGGTCATGCAGATAAAGGCAGGAGAAGAACTTGTGCACAGAGCTGGGCACACTGCACCTGCGGGGAGATTTCTTATATTTGGAGAGCTTGAACTTCAGCATTTGTACTGTGCCAAAAGGTGTGCTTTTAGTCTGAATGCTGCTGCCTCATATCCTGATGAGTGCTCACCACACTGCCATGTTTAAAGGTCTTGTTGGTCTGCACTTTGTGTGTGTAAGTCACACCATGCCCTCTTCCTTGCTTTCTATTGTATTCCCTGAACTCTTGTTATCTTCCAGTAAAAGGGATACCTACTTCAGCTCCAGCCCCACAGCCTCATGTCCTTTCTGACTACTAGTAATGTTCATAGCTTAAGCACATCACCTTTGGTAACTCCAACACTGTGTATGTGTTGATTATGAATTTGTCTCTTCAGGGACTCACAATTACTGAAACAAAACAGGTACTTTGCATAGGGGTTCCTATTGTGCTCAATATTTACTCTTTCCTTTTTGGAGGATTGAGATCAGAATTGTTTCAAGTATGTGGGCTTCAAACCACAAAGCTTCTCTCCTAAACAGCAAAACTGGCTGTTCTTTAGTTAACCACCTATGATACAGAGGCAAGCCCTTCTGTTCTGCTCAGGCTTTCTGTAAAAATCAAATCCTCCACAAAGCTCTCAAGATTAGTAAGTTCTCATGTCAATTAGGTCAAATACTAAACTCATTAATCTAGTTCCAAGATTTCCAGACTCTTTCTGCGGACATATCTAATTATTTTGCTTTGTTAAGTTGTAGCTGTCCTGGCTGGCTCAGCATAGACTTACTGAGACCTTGGGGTGGGAAAGGACCACCAGAGGTCCCTGCTACAGCCTGCAGCTTACAGCAGGGGCAGCTCTGAGGTCAGGTCAGGCTGCTTGGGGCTTTAATGGGTCAGACTTCAAATGTCCCCAAGGATGGAGACTGCAGAACCTCTCTGGACAATCTGCTGCACTGCTTGGCTGTTCTCACAGGGAGCAAATTTCTCTGTATGTCATGTCATTTTCTTTCAGTCATGCCCACGGTCTTTTGTCCTCCTTGTGGAGCACCATGAGGAGCTGTTTTCATGGTAGCACTGCTGTAAGTGCTGGTGGGCTGGGTCCCCCTGAAGCTGTTTCTTCTCTAAGCTGAAGAAGCCTCATTCCATCAGTCTCTTCTCACAGAGCCCTGACTGTCTAGGTCACCTCCAGTAGGATGGAGACACCTGTGCTCCCAAGACAGCTGTCTGGAAGACCTGGAAACACTGCCTTTCCTTTAAGGTGATGCCTGCATATTGTCAAGCTGTGGTGGACAGGAAGGTCCCTGCAGTAGACTGAGACATGGTGGTGACAAAGTACCATCCTTACATCCCCTGGGTAAGAGCTCCAAAATTGCACCCTCTGCTTGGAGCTGTCACCCTTCTGGCAACACTGAGATCCGAGTCTGTGTGTTTTGTGAATTAAATCCTTCAGCACCATGAGGGTAAGTCCTGCTTGTCCAACACAATTTCCTTCTACAACAAGGTAACCCACCTAGCTGATCTGGGAAAGCCAGTAGGTGTAACCTTTTTGGATTTCAGCAAAGCTTTGGATACAATCTGTCACAGTAACCTCCTGGACAAAATGT
>VWYO01013118.1:0-21850 GCA_013400275.1 Rhadina sibilatrix | reverse complement strand
CCAGGGCTGCAGGCACATACATACAAATGGAGAAAGGAAAAGAAAGAGCGACTCCAAGAAGACGCTGTTGCCGTATCCATGGGCAGCAGGGCTGGAGCCATCCGTAAAGGAGAGGGGTGGGCCGCCTTACAGCTGCACCTGTGTGTGCGGTTCACCTCCCATGCGTGGATAACTAACCCTTGAAGAGTTCTAAACCCAGAGGCACATGTCCTCTGGAGGGGAATTGCTGGTGGAAACCTTAGCAGGCAGGGATGCAGCTCCCCAGCACGCTGCCATCCCGTGGGGCGTCTATGAGCAGGGAAACAAAGCATGGCATCGCTGGGAAAGCACCGGCCCCCCGAAGATTCCTGGCAGAGGGGCCGTGGGGCTGCCGGGAATAGCAGTCCCGGGCGTTCAGCTGCCGGGACAGGGAGCAGGGAGCCGTGCCCATGTGTGTCCCCTGGCAGAGGGGTTAGGCCTCAGAGCGAGTTGCTCCGGGGAGGTGTCCTGCGTGGCAGCTTAGTCTGACAGCAGGTGTGAGCTGAGCAGCTGCTGCTCGGAGCTGCATTTGCTGTCTAGGTGTGCGGTGTCGGAGCCAAAGAGAAGCTCTGTGGTGTGGAACACGGGTGTGAGGGGAGCGAGGCTCTGCTGTGCCTGGGGTGTGCCCTGTGCCCGTACGGATGGGGTTTTCCACTGTCTTTCCTCCTCAGATCTGTGGGTTGCTGTTGTCTGGGGCAAGGACTCATAGTTTTCGTCCTCATATCACAGATAAAGTGTTCCGCTGTATCCTGGATTTGTTTGGCATCTCAATGGGCTAAGCAAACAAAATTTTGAAGCGTCTTTCATACAGCAATGTATATGAGTGTATGTGTTTTTCTGGGTGAGGTAGAAGCAGGATGCACTTTGGGGGTGAACAGGATTTTGCACTTACCCCAAGGAAGTTAGAAATATAGACATCAGCACTTCTATTTATGTAGGGGGGGAGTTCGGTTTATTGTTGTTATCCCCCAAACATCCATCTGGCGTCTTTGTGGCCAGAATCTTTTATTGATGATGCACGTTATATGTCATCTGTTAAGTAATAGTGATACCGACAGTAAAGGGCTTTTATCTTTGATTTGTGTACGTCAGTGGTTTCAGTAAGTGACTCCATTGTGAACTAGCTCTTACTAGGGTGATTCCTTTTCTTGAGAAGTTCATTGTCTGAGCTTAAGAGGAAATCTTGGTAGAACCTTAACGAAGCAACAAAAAGGAGGTTTTGCAATACTTTAAAAATGTGTTTAGACGTTTTAGGTTTATTTTTTGCAAATGGAGGAGAGTGGTGAGAAAGGAAAGTGGAACACACTGCTCTCCGTGAAATAATGAGAATTTTTTCCGTTGACTTAATCTGAAACAGAATTAGAGCCAAAGGCTTCAGCCATAGAGAAAAAAAAGTTGTATTTATGTTATGAAACTTGAGATTGCATTTTTTCCCATGTTGTTGACTGAGAGAGACTGTTTCTTGTTTTGTTGCAGTGGTGAGGACATGGGGTTTTTTTGTTGTTGTTTTTTTTTAAATAAGAGGAAACTTCTAGCACATTAGAATAATTGGATTCTTTGTATTGTGGCTGAGATTAAGACCCTGTATAGAGGCCATTCTGACCATTTAAATCTCAGGATCCAAGCTGACCATTTAAATCTCTGAGGTAGTCTGTATCCTACTGTGCAAAAGTCCTGACATGTGTTCTGTGTACAAGCATGGCAGCTTTTGTGTTGGGCTTTGCATTCCAGCAAAATCTTGACAAAGCTGAATAGTCACAGAGAATGAAGTTGCCGGGGTTTTTTGTTGTTGTTTTGGGTATTTATTTTTTAATAGTATGATGTACCAATATTATCAGTGTATTTTTTTCATCCAAATGTTTTATAGAGTTTTTGCCCCTGTAGTGACCGGGGAAACTGGTATGTATTGTTTAGGGTTTGTTAACTTACACCAATGTACCCTTTTATATTGATAAAACTGAATTAAAAAAGCTTTTAATTAAAACTATAAATGTTGACAGTTTTTGGTCTAAAAGAAGTGTCCACATCAGAGATGTTACTGACCTTTTAGTTAATAAACAATAAATTAATTTATTGTTTATTAATATTTAACCGTTAATAATAATTGATTAAATTTAGCTAAAACTTGTCCTTTCTGCAAAAAGGGGTGTGTCCAGACAGAATGGGAGGGTAAAAAGCCTTTCTTCTCTTTGGAAGGAGCAGCTTCTGTTTAAAGAGTTCCTCTTCAAAGCAATTAAAAGCCTTTAGTGATAGATAGATAGATTGATTGATTTCCTTCCACCTCCTACTCTCTCTTTTTACTCGTATTATTTCTCTCACTTTGAACTAAGCAGTGCCTGATTGGTTTTACTGGCTTAAACTTTTAACTGTTTTCAACGTAGTTTGGACTAGGGACTTGAAGTGAGAGCACAGTCATGTGCAGGTGCTAGAGAAGTGTGGTGGAGCATGCAAGGGAAGGGTGAGGGAGGGAATCCTGTCTCTTGGGTGAGTTCAGATTCCTCGCTGCTGCTGTCTCCTGTACACCTTTCTAGGTGCATTTCCATACTCAGTGAAGTCTGCACAGCTTGTTCCCTCTCTGGGCACTGGACCCAAGGTCTGGTGGTACTGAAGTGCCTCTTGTTCCCTGCATCAGCCTGGGCTGTAAATCAGTCCCCCTCACACTGAAGTTTGTTTCTGCCTTTCCATATGTGTGACGAACCTTTTCAGTTTAGGGCAAATTTTGTCAGGGAGGAGCTTGACCCAAAGCCTGCAGAAGTGGATGCCTACACTGTGTCTCAGCTCTAATAGGCTGTGTGTGCATCACCAGGAGACTGGGGGAATCAGAGGTAATGTTTTAGTTAGAAGCATGGGAGAACACAAATATAGGCTAGCTGTTATTTATTTGACAGTTTTCATGCAAAATGTATACCTGCTAAAATGTCACTGTGGGAGCTGCTGCATCCACTCCGGTGTGTCCCTGTGCTGAGAGCAGCCCTGCTGAGCTCTGCAGCCAGAGCTCACACAGCTAAACCAGGCAGTAACCGTCACTTAAAACACTTCTCTGTCATTTCCTTTGGCTTTGAAGAGGCACTTAGAGATGCACTAGGAGCCTTATTATGCTTTAACTTAGTAGAGTTAAATTCAGTTTAATTTGGCCAGTTACATTCAGTAAAACACAAACCATGCAGGTGAGGATCCAAGTGTGCTGTCTCTGCTTTCCCTCTGTGCAACAGCTGTAATAGGGAGAACTGCTATGGCTAGGGGTGGGAACAGGATATAAAGTGAACACATTGGAAAGGCACTGAAGAACAGCATTTAAAATATTAAATACCACGTTGACTGATATATTGCAAGGGCACAGCCTTATGGACATGACATACTTTTATTTTTTTAAATTTCTGTGAATACAGCTGCATGGTGGCACACCCACATTATCATAAGGCATGTGTTTATCAAAAGAAAAGAGCAAACCTGTTCTTACCCTGTCCTTACCAATAAATACATGTTTTAGATAAAGAATTATTATACTTTTGAAAGTGTATATTAATACAAGTTAGAATAATATAAATCTTGTTTCATTTGGAAACAAGTTTTGCTTACTTTTCTCTCTCCCACCTCTCATCCCTTTTCTTTTATCCTTACCTTTTATTTTTATTTTAAGCTATGTGTTACACAAGTACAAACTTCAGTTGTACACGGTGTCTGATCACTGTTCCTAACAGCAATGATCTGAATTACTGTTTTGTACTAGGGAGCTACTGCATTTCAAGCAGCTACATAATGAGAGCAGGGTTAAAATCTTGTATAATAATTAATGTCTTCTGTTGTTCTTTGTTTGGATTTTACTTCAGGGCACCTAGATGACGATGGGCTGCCACATGGATTCTGTACAGTAACCTATTCATCGACAGACAGATTTGAAGGAAATTTTGTGCATGGAGAGAAGAATGGCCGTGGCAAATTCTTCTTTTTTGATGGAAGGTACACTCTGACTCTTTGATTTCTCTTCTGTATTCTTCCTTCTGCACGTAGCGGTGCAAAACTAACCTACATTGATTGTATACTGCTGAGTTTCTGGATAAGATTTCTCATGTAAAAGCTGAAAAGTTTGCTGCTGCTGTAGCCATTCCTGTGGCGGCTTTGTGTGTAATGAGGTGCCTGTGGTTGTTTCCTGGAGGGAGAAGGCAGTGGTGTGAGCTCTTTCAGCACTGTAAAGTTATGAGCTGATTAGACATCATAAGAAGTGGGAGGTGGTCAAAGCTCTTGAAAACCATGCTGACAATTACTTGGACATCAAAGTTCATTACTTCAGGTGGACTTCTTTGCTTTTTAGAGCTACACAGAGAGTGCAACTGGAGCAGGAGCTCCCTGTGCCAGCCCTCACACACAGACATAGGACCTTGACAGAGAGGCTTGCCTTCTGCTTTGTCAAATTGTTTATCAGTTAAAGGACTGAGTTAAATACAGGTTTGTTATCAACTCTAGTTAATCCTTTGCAAGTTGCTTGTGGCCTGATTTACTTTGAGAAAAGCCCCTCTAATTTCCCTTCCTTTCACTGGGAATTGTGACACTGAAATCGGGCTAGTCTGTGCCTGTGCATGTGTTTTCTTCTCCGATCCTCATTATGAACACCTTGTAAGTGTTCCCCCCACCACCACTGCAGCATTCCCGCCTGCAGTTGCTCAGGAGTTGCTCGGAGGGAGCAGCAGTACAGAATGACACGATTCTTCGTGGTTTTGCAGCTGTTGGTGACACTCTGAATAGTGGCTGTTAAGCTGACAGTCGTGCCGGGCCTACTCTCTTCCTGCTCAGCAGAACTCGGAGCAGGAGCAGAGGTATTGTGCTGCCTCAGTGAGTCAGCTCCTTGTCTGTACTTGCCTTTGCACTTGCTTCATACTGGGGATTGTGGGTTTTTTTTTCCACGAGAAAGATAATATATTTATTCAGTTAAGTAGAAAGTGATTAGGCCTCCAAGCTTGGATGAAGAAAAAGCCTCACTGTTGTTGGTAATGGCCTTATTAAATCTTCTCTGAGTATCTGCAAATCAGTACTGCCCAGCAGCTGAGCTCTCTAAAATAGTTTCGGTTTAAGTTGTTAAACAGCGTCTCTATGGACACAGGTACATAATGTTTCTGTGCTGGTGGATGATTTCAGCAGAGTAGCTGCTGATTGTACAGTCAGAGGAGCTGACCCACTATTTTGTTTGTAGGGCTGCTTCTCCATGTAATCCAGGGTACAGGCAGCATTTAGTGGGAAGGGTCAGGTTGCTGCTGAGCCTTTTCTGTACTGCTTAAATGTTGCCAAGTCTTCTTTTTTCTTTTTTTTTTTTTTTTTCCTTAAAAAACTGGAATAGCTGGCCACTGATGACTTTAGGAACTAGCAGAATGAAAATATGCAAAAATAGTCTGCAATGTGATTTTGGAAAATGGAATATTTTCGTTAACTATTATATATTTTAATTTAGCTAAAGCAGCCTTAATTGAGCAGTAGCTAATTACTGAAGATGTCATTTATTTAGCTATGTCCAGCTAGCAGGACTAAGTTGCTTTCTGAAATGGATGGTTCAGGAATCATGACGTGTCGTAAGAATGACCTGGCATAAAACAGGACATGCTGTTTCCATTAACTGTGCCATGGGCAATAAATATCAAATGAGCAATAAATATCCAAAATGTCTCAAAACAGCTCTCCCTTTGCAGAGTCCTGTGCAGTAAGCTAGCTGGTTTCAGCACCCGTGGGTGTGTTTCCCTGGCAGGCTGCTGAGTAAAGGCTGACAGCTGTACTGCTGTACCTCTCTTGTTGGGGAGCAGCTGAGTCCCGTCAAGTACAGCACTGGCTGCAGTGTAAGCATTCTCATTTTTTCAGTGTTGGGGGATAGGACTGGCTGCCTGGCTGCCTTGTTTGGTCAAGGAAACTTTTTGCTGGAATAGCTGCCCCCTTCCTGTTGATTATTTAGAGGAATGGAAACCTGGAATGAAATACCGGTTGTTTTTTTCCTTCCCCTTCAAGAAAATGCGAAAAATTGCAGCATATTCTTTAAGAGAGGGAAGTTTCACCTCTGGCATACTCCCTGTTTTGGATTGTGGACTTGAACTTTCCTTGGTGCCAGTGGTTCTGGAGTGCACTTTGCTGAACACTTTGCTCTATAAAGGCAGGCATGAGAGCCCTGCTTGGCACAGAGCTGCCCTTCCTCCCTGACTGGAAACTCCTGTAAACTGACATCTTCCAGAACACAGTAGAAAACTATTATTTTTAGGGAATACATTTTCAATGTTCCCATATAGAGGGAGTGAAGATGAATGGGTCAGTCTCTGTCAGTATTAACTTAATCCTTGGAAGGATATTGGGGTAAGTATTTTCCCCCCAGTTCATATCACTGGTTTAATTTTTAGTTAAGGAGTATCTTCAATCCCTTCTAGGCATAGTGGATAATGGGAAGATGGTACATGTGATAAATCTTGACTTTGGTAGAATTTGTGTTGTCAGAAATATGATCATCTGAGAAGCAAACCAGAGAAATACAGGCTAGTTCAGGGTTTGTATTAAAAAGGTTTTGCTTATGGAAGACACAGAAGCTATTTATTTGTCTTTGTGGGGGTCAAGTTTTAGTTGCAATTATTGGGTCTGACTGCAGACACGAGAGCTTAAAAAGGTGAAGAGGGGAGCAGGGTGGAAATAGTTCAGAAACTGTGAACAGCGTAAAAATTTCTGAACCTGACTTTTTAGGTGAGCTTGAAGGACATAGACTTCTTCCTCAAGGTATCATCCTTTTGATTTCCTTAGATGAGATGGATCTTTTGGTCACTGTTTGGAGCTTAGTACAGAGAGAGAAAGCATAGAACTTTGAGTTACAGTAAAAGAAAATATATTCTTTCCAGGGCGGAAGCACTGTTGTAATTTAGCAATGATTTAACTTCAGCTAGTGCAATTAAAGGTAACAAGACAGGATTTTTGATGTTTTTCATTACATAAACTGGGGGTGGCTGCTTCTTTTAAAGAGTAATCCTACATGTGCACGCTATGTGTGTTGTCACTACAATGGAATTCAAATCTGGTGATCTGTGATAAATTAGAGGGGAAAGTAGCATCATTTATGGGTAAGGGCACTGATTTCTGGTTCCCTCATCCTTCCCTGTGCTGTAGTGCCATAGCTATCTGTGCAGCTCTGTAGCAACCTGGATCAAGAAATCCATTGACTGAAAAGTAAAATAGTTTTCCTGCCCCTTCTTGTTTTGCATCTGGTGTGCACTGAGGCTTTTACTGTAATGTATTTTCCCATGGAAGCCTCATCCAGCTTGCCAAAGTTATGTAAAAACAGAGCATGAAGCTTTAGAAACAAAAAAGTGAATTCTGAAAAAACATTCCTTCCACAACTCTTGCAAATCTGTGTGGCAAAATATGTAGAGTCATGTGCTCACAGACACTGTTTGGGCTTATACCTTAGACGTCTGCATCTGAAAAAAAATTATGCAGTGAAAATATCTGTATGCTGACAGCTGGCTGTTATCTAAGTGTGCTGAAGTAAAAGCTAAACAAGTTGTGTTCCCTTATGCTAATCCTAGCATGAGACAGAAATACCTGAATAGATCCTCTTTTAGAGTGATGGCAAAGGGTTTGCAAGACAAAACCAAAATGAAATGTTTCTTTGTTTAAATCCAAGTGCAGCACTAGTTCTGTTTGACAGGTTGTGTTTAATTTTATGAGAAATACATGAAAAATGGCTGCTTTTAGTGGGACCTGTACAAATGGCTGCTAAGTGTATTGCTGGGGAGCTGATGCTAAACTGTGGCAGGTTGCAGTTTGTGCCCTGTCATAGTTCATGTGTACAGCAGCTCAATTTCATCTCTCCAAAGGACATATCAGTGAGGGTCCACATGTAGCAGGTAGAAAATCCTAATGTGAGAGTATCCTGCTTGACCAAGAATTCCTTCTTTGACCAGGAGTGTGCATTTGTTGACTATTCCAGCCTACAGAAAATACCAAGCATGTGATTGAGACGAGATGCTGCTGTGTCCATACAGCACACACTGATGAAAGGGTGCTGTAAGTTGTTTTCTGCCTTTGGAGCTCCATAGAAACAACTTCCTGCTTTTCAGCTTGGCGTTCCAGAGCGTTGAGGGTTTGGGTTCACCCCTGAGAGACGAACAGCTTTCCACTGCTGTGTTCTTTCTCTCTCCATCAGCACCCTGGAGGGGTACTACGTTGATGATGCCCTGCAAGGCCAGGGAATCTACACCTACGAGGATGGAGTGGTCCTTCATGGCACCTACGTGGACGGGGAGCTGAACGGCCCAGCCCAGGAGTACGACAGCGACGGGCGGCTGATATTCAAGGGGCAGTACAAGGACAACATCCGGCACGGAGTCTGCTGGATTTATTACCCGGTAAACCTCCCCGCCTGCTCTCCTTACTGTAGAGTTATTATGCACCTTGCTTTTCTCCCCACCTGACACAAATACCCACCGTCACCCAGCTAGCCGAAAATCAGTGCACACAGGTCTGGGTAAAAGGCCTGGGCGTTCTGATTTTGGATAATCCAACACAAAGTTAAAAGATTTTGGTGTTGAGTGTTTGCCCAGTAGATGAGATTCAGTGAGGCTGCAAGATGCTCTCCACCGTTTTCATCTTCCAGGAAACCCAGCCCCTTGGAAGTGCATTTATGTATAATTTGTACATAGTGTAGAAATAGGATGTCTAATAATTTATGCATTATCTCTTTGGGAAGGCTGGACTAATGATTTTGCCACTTTGTAGTGCTGGCTGCAGGTGAGGAGCATGGAAGCCTTGCCAGCTACTGCAACTCGCTGCTCTTATTTAAGCAGGAGGAGAGACTTTGTCTCTGTTTCTGCAGGATATGCTGTGAAGGCTGGCTTTGCCCAACACATCAGATGTAACTGGTGTGAGCTGTGCCTCTGAGTGGAGCTGTGGACAAAGATTTGCTAATTAAGGAAACCAGTATTTTATCTTTTTGAATTTTGATGTTCTTTTACATCCATGCTAGTTAAGGCAATGACAGTTTTTAGGGAGTTTTTGCTGCAAATTTTTAGAAAATATAATTCCTATTCAGCTTTACACAGCAGAGTTGAACCTTTCAATCTTACCTCTGCCAAGAAGGGGGTAACATCTGCGTGTAATTAAGCTGCTGATCAAAACCCACTCTAATTCTGTTACATATGGCACAAACTTTAGCTGCAGATGGATTTCTAAATGCTTACCACCACTGGCTGTTCATTTTATTTATTGGTTTTCACTGTTGCCATTAAGGGCATGTATTAAGATCAGCAAATGCTTGGTGTTTGCTGCCAAAAGTTTTTCAGAGCTACTGTATAAAATACACACAGCTTTACTTCATGTATCTCTTGCTTCATCTTCCAGCTGACAAAGTGTTGCTGTAGCTTTTGGAAATGTGGATAATTAGAGGTTGTTTATTCTTATCATCTGGCCAGACAAACGGTTGCAAGGTGTTCCAAAAAACTCCTTTGCCATGGAACCAATTGTTTCCTCCTGACTCTGTGCAGGATGCTATGTGCACAATTTTTTCCCCAGACTTAAGATTCACTGTTCCCTATTACAGCATGCTTGAAACTCTTTCATCCTTGGAGTTGAACAAAATGGTGTCTCTTTGAAATAGACCCTGTGCACAGTGGTCTTGATACAAATCAGTTTGTTTCCACAACACACCTGCTGGTCTTGCTCCAGGGTGTTATTTGGAGATGCTGCCTTGTGGTTTTTGAAATAAATACCTGAAGTGGTGTCTAGGTTTGAAAGAGAATAACCAGCTACACCCTTCCCCCTCCTCCTCCCAGCCACATCTTTTGTTCTCTTAAGTATTGGTAGTTATTGTTTTGTAGCAACAGATGGCACAAAATTCCATGAGAGAAAGAAACAAAAAGTGAAAATCCTAACCCCCATAAGTGGTTAGACCTGTGCTAATGTATGCATCTCATTTCTGCTGTTCTGGAAACAAATCTAACCTGAGCTGCAGGCAAATCACAGATGGCAAAGCCTTGGAGAGGAAAAGTGTTGCTGTTGATGCTTTCCACAAACAGTTGTTCTCACTGATTACCACCTGACATGGGGGGGCATTCTGGGAATCATTTTTCTGGGAATCATTTTTCCAGGAATCATTTTTGTTTAGTAGGCTCAAGTCTTTAGAGGTACCATGAATTAGCAAGGTGGTGTTAAATCCCTTTTTTTCCTCCAGCACAGTATCATGGTAGTCAAACTTGGACATCTGTGTGGCTTTGGTCGTTGTTTTGCACACTGTACATGTAAAACTTTCACCAAGTGAAATTGAATATTTGTGTCACATGGAAGGAAAGACCTTGGGTTTTGCCCATTCCAAACAAGATAGAAAATTAGTTTTATCGTAACTTGAATGACTTCATCCAGCTTCTTCATGTGTATATTTTTCCCTCATTTTCATAAATTCACATAGGAGCTCACTGTTGCATTTTTAAAAGTTGGAGAAAACCCTTTTCGTTTACTTAGGGTGTTGCCTAGAAAATAGATCTTCCCAACAACATCAGCATGAATATAAAAGCAAACCTTTCCTTGAAAGCTTTTAGGTAGTCAGTATGACACAAACCACACGTGGTACAGTAAATTCACCATTTTCTAAGGTTTGTTGATTACTGTGTCATGTACTGTCCAATTAAAAGGTTTGTTGATTAGGTAATAATTCCTTGGGTTCTGCCCCACTGGAAGCAGTCCACGGGCTTCTTTTGCCTCCCTTTTGTTATGTCCAGATTCTATTTGGAAAACAGAATGTCCTTGTAGTTGATACTCTTCTTGGAGTATGACTAAAGAATATTTTAGGAATGTGTTTAAAAGGCTAGCTTATTGTTCCTAAATATAGGAGAAAAGGATAGGAAAAAGTAATGGAAACTACAGGCAGGCATTTGCAATCTACAAAGCTACGAATGCATGAAAAATATAAAAAGCTGAAAATCTTAGGCATCAAGGATAGTAAAGTATAACTAAATGCTTTGCCTTTTCTTTCTTGCCTGTGCTCTCAGGATGGAGGCAGCCTTGTGGGAGAAGTGAATGAAGATGGGGAGATGACTGGAGAGAAAATAGCCTATGTGTATCCTGATGGAAAGACTGCATATTCTGGAAGGTTCATAGATGGAGAAATGATAGAAGCAAAACTGGCCACTCTGACAGCTGTTGAGGATGGGAAACCTCAGTTTGAAGTAGTACCAGGCAGTAAGTTCAGCTAACAAAACTTGTGTTCCTGCTACCAGCCCTTTGCTGCAGACAGCTTGGTTCCTGTGGTGTTCCCTGCTGGAGACTGGCTGTGATGGCACAGGCTGTGAGTCAGGGGCCCTTTCTCCCAGTCACAGAGTTGGGCAGAGAGGAAGGTGGTCTTTCTCCTTTGTGCCCCCTGCGTGGCCCTGCCCAACTGCATTTCACAGCCCTTCCCTCCCTCCTGTGCTCATGGGCACAGTCCTGCTTGTCACACATCCTGCTGCCCTCGCTGCCAGATGGAAAACCTGCCCCCTTCACCCTGGTACTGGTGGCACAGCTACAGCCACAGCTACAGTATTTCTTGCTGTGAAATAACTGCAAGAGGGGAGGGAGGCCCTGATTTGGTTGTAGCTCTGTCAGCTGGGTTTGTGCAAGTCAGTGTTTGCAATGTGAATGTTCTGGCACCTGCATTGCTGGGCTGAGATTGGAGTTAGTGAACCAGATTCAGTGGTTGTGTAATGGTCTGATTCACCAGCACCCTTCAGTGTGTCTGGTCCTGCTGACAGAAAGTGGCTGTGAGGTGCATAGGGCTAGGGTGGTGCCTTCCCCAGTGACTTGAACCCATAGTTCTGGAGTGGGTTTGTTGTCCTGAGGTGTGTGTGGTGTTTTGGAGGAGTGTGGGTTAAGCTGCAGTAACAAGCAGGGACTGTGCTAATGCACTTACTGCTCTGCCAGCAAAAATTCTCTCACTTGATATGAAATAGCCACATAAAGCTCAGTGAAAAGCAAATGCTTGTGAGTTTATTATTTGAACCACTCAGTTACGATAGCAAGTCAAAATTTAACTTAAAACTTACTTTGTAAGAGGATACGGTTGTGCTTTGTAAGCAGGATGGAGTTACAGTCAGGAGGAAGCTGCCTTCAGCCAGAACATATCCTGGACACCAGGGGCAAATGCCTTATGTCAAACTTTGTAGTTCTCTGTTCTGGGGGTTTTTCCCATCTTATTTCCACCTTTGTAACCTATCTCCAAGATACTCCTCTGGCATTTGGGGGAGGGATGTAAGAATATAATTAGAGCTGTACCACTGAGATGCTTATCAGTGACAAAAAATAAAGGACTGTAGCAAGGGAGCTTTCTCATTACCAAATGTTATCTTCTGGCTGAAGTCTCATCAGTATTTGGACTAAAAAATATTTCTTATTTGAAGTAATCAAATTTTTGGTTTTTTTTTTAGGGGGATTTTTAAAATGAGCTATTGACTATATCCTTTTAAATTTTGCTTCACTTTTAAATTTTATTTGGAGACATTAGGAGGGTCAGTTTTGAAAAAGTGTCCAGTGTTCCTCTACAGTTTGGTAATTTGAAGAATATAGGTATCACCTTTTTGTGTTAGTAATGTTACTCTAGAACATTGAGGAGAAAAATAATCAAGGAGCAATATCTCACTTAAGGCTTTTTACACATGCAGTTCTGTTTGATACCTTTTTTGGAAGTGTAACATTTATTTTTTGCAGCCATTAAGACTTAATTTTTGAATGTCTTGATTAAGTTAAGGATTACATATTCTCAGTACTGCCAATTAGTTTATTTCCTTCATTGATTTCTGACTTTTTTAGGCCCAGTATACAGTTTTGACAAATCTACTTCATCCTGCATTTCTACAAATGCCCTTCTTCCTGATCCTTATGAATCAGAGAGGTAAGCTTTTTTTTTCTTCTCCCCATATTTCTTTAATGTTACCTGTGTAGGGCCTAATTTTGCAAACCTTTTCTCATCTAAAACTTAAAAGATGTGTAAAGGTTTGTAAAATGGAAGCCCTGTGTGTACCTCAACTGTAGGTTCTTTCTGATGCTCTGAAATACTGAAATAAGTGATTAGTGAAATGCTTGCTTTAATTTGCATCGAGTACTTGAAGATGTGGTGCTTCACCTTGAGAACTCTTGCTCCTCAGTGCATGTACATACCAGCAACTCAGCTTGGTGAGGACTTCTGGGGCTCTCATGTATTATTGAGGGTGTTCTTGAATTGAAGCCATCACTGTGGAGTAATAGTAGACTTAAGTGGACACTGTGGAGTAATAGGCACTTAAAAAAAAAATAAAAAACTTTCCAAGTCAGCCCAAGCTTCCCACCAAATCTCAGTTTTGACAAAATAGAGAGAACATATGGAAGAGAGGAAGGGAAGGAGTTCCATATTGAGGTTTTGAAGAATAAGAATAACAACAATAATAATAATAATTAATATGTTTGTTTGTTGTTGTTACTAGCTTCATTGTTATACTGAAGTATTGGGCTTTATCCCAGTAGTGTTGTATTTCTCAAAAGTTGAAACTGCAGCCAGTCACTAATTCCATGCCCTGTTCCTCTTGTAGGGTCTATGTGGATGTCTCCCTCATTTCCAGTGCTGGAGAAGGATTGTTTTCAAAGATAGCAGCAGAAGCCAGTACGGTGATGTCCTTCTACAACGGAGTGCGAATTACACACCAGGAGGTAAAGAAAAGAAAAGTCAGTCTGAGTTCTCATTGCTCCTCCTGAAATTTTCTTTTCATGGTAGGCTCTTACACCCACTACCTTCCCACCCTTGATTTAACATACTGGAGTTTAATTGAAAGAAAGTGCATGCTCACCTATGTATAGATTTAAAAAGTGTGGGTTGTTTTTTTTAATGACATACACCCATGAAAAGCTTTATTTGCATATATTTTGAATGTTGGGTTTCAAACTGCTGACAAAGTTGACCCCTCCACACAGACATTGGATTTTTGCCTTGCAAACTAGGTAGACAGCAGAGACTGGGCCCTGAATGGAAATACAATATCCCTGGATGATGAAACAGTCATAGACGTGCCAGAGCCCTACAACCACGCTGCCAAGTACTGTGCCTCGCTGGGGCATAAGGCCAACCATTCCTTCACTCCTAACTGCACCTATGAGCCGTGAGTACAGCCCTGTGCTTTAGGGTAGAAGCTGCAGCCTGGCTCTCTGGGCTCACAGGGGCTCCCTGGGCAGCTGGGTGAGGACCAGTGGTGGGCTGGGAGTAAGGAGTTGAGGCACTGAAGGATTCTCTGCTCACCTGGGCTGAGTTGGAAATGGGCTAGCATTATGGGTGCTCCAGGTCTGTTGGGACTTATGCCATGGAGTGTCTTGAAGTTTGCAACTTGTTACTTTTGTCATGAACTTGATGAGTTGTTTCTTGATTGTAAAAGGCATAATCACAGCTCTCTAAATCCTAGCTTGGCTAGAACTGCACTGTTTTTACTGAGCTACCAGTGCTTTGATAAACCAGTATTTTTGCTCGTATTCTTAGAACTTTATGAGGTTGACTCAAGTCTGCTAAGTCGATATCAGATCACGCAGTATTGCTGTGAAGCGAGTGAATTCTGGAACTGTAGAAGGGGCTGGCAGAGCATGTGAATTGACAGACCAGCCTAGCAGGGGTGTTTTTTCCCTAGGTTTGTTCATCCTCGTTTTGGGCCCATCAAGTGTATCCGTACCATCAGGGCTGTGGAGAAGGATGAGGAATTGACAGTGGCTTATGGGTACGATCACAACCCTGTGGGGCAGAACGGGCCTGAAGCACCCGAGTGGTACCAGCTGGAACTGAAAGCTTTCCAGGCTGCCCAGCAAAAGTGACGTGGGAGCACCTTCTCCATTCAGCAAACTGAAACAGAAACTTGGATCTATGCACTACCTTTATACTGAAAACTGGACAACCAGGGATTGTTCATGCTGTTGCATCATAACCTTGCATTCTGTGTTAAGAGATAAGTTCCTTGGATACTAACTAGGTTTGACTGTGTTACTCATAGCAGATTTAAAAATTAGCTAGCATTGCACCAGTCTTATCTGAAGAAATTATTTAATATTCTATACAAGATGTGGTATTCTTTGGTAGCTTCTGCTTTTGCACCATATGCAAAGATGCCAAAAGACTAGAAAGAAACTAAAATGGGTGTATTGTTCACTTTTAGTCGGCAGACTTAGTGTTGCTCTCTATCTGCCTAGGCATTATTGTGCAACTGCATTTTGCATATATGCCACTTGTGATGATAACAGTAATATTTTGATATTCTCTAATAGTAGCATAATTTTGCCTTTTTAAACCTTTGATCTGAATCTTGCAATAGAGCAGTTTATTTATTATCATATAGGAGGCTGGGTTTTAACTCCCCTTTCCTCTCGTCTGAACGTTGTTCTTTCTACAAATCCTCTTTTGCAGGAGAAAATCCTTTCTAACTAGTGGAAAGGCTTTTGTGTGTATGTGAGAGTGCTGTGTGTCGGTCTCTGTGGCTCTCTAAATAGTATAGCAACATGTCTAAACCTAATATTTATCTAGCCTGTACGGCTGGCTTATTTTATTTAATTTATTATTATGACATGCAAACGAAGCTGTTCTTTGCATGAAGATTTTGTGAAAAGGAGAAGACAGATTTGCTGTTCAAAGACTTCCAGAAGTACATGTTCTGGACGGTGAGCACATTACTTGCATCAGTGTTCATGAGTTGGTTTGTGTGTTTCACCTGTGCAAGTGGCCAGTTCTCAAGGCAAAAAAGATGCTTGGATCTCCCATGGATTCTCTGAAAGGGGGTGCATGTATTTGGGAGCAGACTGTAGTCCTTGCTGAAGGAGAGCTGTATCTTTTCTATGTGTTCACTTGACAGAACAACAGCCTTATAGCCATCTTTTAGTAGTTCTGGTTTCTGACACAGTGAATTAATATAATACGGGGTATCAAAATAAGATATTTTTTTTTCTAAAGAAAAGATATTAAAAGATTGTTTTTGAAAGACAAACAATGAATGTAAAAACATCACTCGATGCGCATATTTATGAACAGCAGTCAAATCCATAGCTTTGTTGCAGCCAACAGTGAGGGCTTGTGAATATTCATCTGCAGGGTTGTGTTCTGGGGTTTTTCAGGGGTAGGGAAATCGTGTGGTTTGTCAGATACTGTACTGGTCTTGCCTAATGCTGTATAAGAGAGAAAAAATGTATTGTCTTGGTCTGGACACTGGAGCCTTTCTGGGACTCTGATATTCTCTTTTGGGTTTAGCAGCTTAGGAGAAACTCAAATGCATTTGCAACACTTTCTTTAAATGTTTGTAGTTTTTAAAAGTTTGTATATATGTAACATAAATGATTTGGGAATCAGACCTACCTTTCTATTGCAACACATTTTGGTTGCTTGCTTGAACTGTTGGAGGTGTGTGTGGAGCTGGGCAGGGAGAATGTGTTGGGTACCTGCAGGCAGAAGGATGAGGCTGCTGTTACGTGCAGGCTGAGAATCCTTGCTTTGGTACCTGAGGAGAGTCAGGAATTACTCAAGAGAACCTGGGGCTCTCTTTAGTCCCTGTGGCTGCTCACAAACATTTTCCATCACCTCATCATTTCAGTTTGCACAGAAGCTACTCTGTGCTTGTGCTGGGGCGGGGGACAGGCAGGCTCAGGGTCTTGTGACACTCTTTGAGCAGTGATCTGCACATGAGCTGTGACACCTCCCATCTCCTCGTGCTGGACACTCAGGTCACAGCTCCACGTCTCGTCCACAGCAGAGGTGACAGCTCAGGGACTCACCTGAGTGTGCAGAGACACAGCTAACCTCACAGGTGAGGGAGAGTTGGCAAAGGTCAGTGCACTGCTCAGCTTTGGTGAATGATTCCCAAAAAGAAATCTGCATGACTTCATCTCTCCTTACCTGCCCATAGGTTGATGCTTTAGGTCATCAACCGCTTGCAGGAAAGGAGGGAGCTCTTAGGTCTGTCTTGGGGATTATTGTGCCAGGATCATGAGGTTTGCAAAGCTGAGGCTTGAGTTTAGGTGCAGGAAAGAGCAGAGGGAAGATGTGACTGAACCCTGCTGGGAATGGCTTCCCATTCCTGATAACCTGCTTTGGACTGCTGGCTTCTCTGTGCTCACTGGGGAATTGTGCTTAAAATGTTCTGATCTCTAGAGCTCCTCTCCCTTCATTTCTGATCAGTCTCTGATTCCTCTGCTAATCTCTTGGTGTGGAGTTGCTTGTGTTTTAATAGATCTGTCAGTCTTCATATTGCCTGATTTTGGATAAATAGAATATAGGTGCTCTTTGTGCATCAGGCTAGAAGATTGTATCCTAAAATAGGGAAATTCTAGGAAAAAAAAGGCACGGAAGAGTCCTGTGTCTTCTCAAAAAAATTGGTGAGAGTCAAGCAGATTCTTTTATACATGTGTGTAGCCTGATAGGTAGCGTGCCACAGCTGTGGCTGCTATCTCTGTTACCTCTGCTGTCCTTTTCAGCTCTGTAAACTCTGTTGGTCCCTCTATAGCTCCCTTCTTCAGCGACCAACCTTCTGTAAAAGTTGTGATTATGGAGCTGCTTTGGCTTGATTCAGGACCAAGCCTTTTAACTCTTCTTTGTTTTCTCTCTCCTCCTGGTCTGTTGGAGTGGAGGTGGCTGGGAGGGCTTTTGCCACTGGGTGGTGAAAGAGCTCAGTGTGTCCTTCAGAGGTAGGAGTTGGCATCCCTGGTTCAAACACAGGTCAGTTACAGCACTCCAAATAATGCCTTAACAGGTCAGTCTGCTTCTGGGGCTCACTAGAGAGCAAGACCAGCTTCACAAAGCTCCTTGCTGGTAGTGTGATGACATATCCATGGACACAAGACCCACACCCAGCCACAGTTTTCCTTTGGGGCAGAGGAAGCATCACCTTACACAGCAATCTTCAGGGGTCTGTGGGATGCAGCTGACTACTGGTGAATATGCAATAAGTAAAGAAGCTCCACTTCTTAGTCTGGCCAAAGACCTCTCCTGTGGGCACAGAAGCTGGGAGAGCTGATGCCTGTCAGCTGAGCCTGAGTGAGCCACTGGCTCTTGGGATACCCATTGTCACTAAAGAATAGCATAGGAAAACCTGGAATTGCTGCATTTTCCAGGTACAGATCAGCTCCCAACATCTGCCTCTGGTCTGCCGTGCTGCACGTGGCCTCTCTGTGATGGGAGGGTTGCTTGAGCTCCTTTATGAGAAGCCTGTAATCACCCTGTATTAGGAGGCTGCTGATTGTCTCTTTACAAAAAAATCTGAAGTGGATTTTTCCTGCCATGGCAGCACAGGGTTTCATCACCAACAATATGGAAGCTTTGTTTTCTGGAAGTGGCTACTCTTGGAGACGGGAGCCAGAAAAGTTGCAGCTGAGAGCTGCCTGCTGCTGGGGTCACTCCACTGGGTAAGAAGGAAAAGGGCTTAGGCCGTGGAGGGGATGTCTGAAGTTGAGTCTTGTGCTATAGTTCTACTTTTGGGGATCCTGGTTTTCTTTTAACAAACCTGAAATCAGGCTTCTTTTCCCTTTTTTTTTTTTTTTTTTTTTAATAGTAATTATATAAAACTTACCCTACATAAATACCTGTAAACCTTGACTGCTGAAAAAGTCAAAGGAAATACATGGAAATGGCTTTCCAGCTGGGAGAGCTTTTTGATTTTTCCCACAGTTGCCATGATACCTCCTAGTGTCTCCTGGGATGTCCCATGCTTTTAATCAGGTGAAGCTCCTGGGGGGTTGGGAGCTCTGGGGGCCATGGGGTGAGGCTGTGTGTTTTGGGAGCAGGCTTCTCCTTGGCACAGCCTTCCCAGGTGTGCAAGTGTTGCACACAGATGGCAGCGGGTTTTTTTCCCCAGGAGTCTTGTAGCATGTTGCTGGAAGCTGGAAGCAATGTGCTACAAGAAGCAGGAGCTCTATTGGGGATTTCTCAGCCTCTGCCAGGCACTGGAGGAGCAGAGTAGCCAATGTATCCCATCTGGTAAGAGAGACTCAGAAATTATGGAAATTGGCCACGTTTTTGTTTCCTTCCCAGCTGTTTGCCCTTGTCCTCCAGGCAAAGCAGTGCTCAGCACCTTGGTTGTGCCAGGGGTACAGTGGTATTGCTTCTGTCCCAGAGACCTCTCATTTGTGTCCTGCCCCTCAATTTGGTGTTTTTTGAGAACGCTGCCATTCCGTGTAAAACATTGCACAGAGCAGAGATTCTGCTGCTTTGTTCTCCTGTGGCCCAGCAGAATTGCTGGAGCTGTGGCTGCCTGAGGGCTTCACCTCCAAGCACTTAAAAAACCCCAATTGCTTTGGAAGCAATGGTACTGAAGTATCTCCTTGCATGCTGGGGTGCTGCCTGTTCCTCACTTCCACTGCACTGCTGTGTGCCAGGAGCATCCAGGCGAGGAAAGCAGGCACGGGAGCAGCTTCATCTGCGAGTGGAAATGGGCTTCACCTGCAGTGAACTTGTTCCTTTTGCTTCATGTAATGGAAACATGAGAACTGTATTTTTGGATAAAGAATTTCAAAGCAGTCTTAAAAGGGATTTTGGGTTTTTTTTTTTAAGGAAATAAAAAAAGGTGCAAGATTAAGTGCATGTTTACTTGCCCCAGATCAAAGGTTTTGAGCACTAAGGTCACTCTCTTTTGAATGGACCTTCCTCTGTCTTTGGGCAGTGGAACTTCCTGCCCTTTTCCTCTTTACCATTTTACTGTAACTCTCTTTTTTCCCCCAGGAGAAATATCTATACAAAAATTACAAGCAATTAAATGTTCAAGCCATAAAATGACGCGTGTGGGAAGACCCGCTTTACAAGTTTTAACATTTGTATGTAAAACGATGTTTGTATGAAATATTTTCATGGTAGAATGAATATTTAAACAAAAAAGTTTCAGTAAGATCTAAACCAGATTTAAAGGGATGTCTTTTTGTAAGATGCAAGTGTAATTGAATACCAGTAAGTAGATTTGATTTTTTTTTTTTTTTTAAGGGGAGATGCAACAAATGATCCTTACAATTGCAAATGGTTGTTTCTGCTATTTGGGGAAGCATTTCTGCAGCATTACATGCAGCTGCCATAAATAATTGCAATAGCAAGGCTAGGCACATTTTCAAGATGTACCTCTCAGCTTGTCCCCTCATGACACCCTACAAACGACCCATCCCTCCTTTCTGTAGATTCTCTTCTAGAAAACTTTTCCTACTGCAGCTGTCACGAATTTAACTCTGAGCTAAGAACCAGACTAAAATTGTGTATTACTTAACAGTTTCTGCTGGGCCTTCTGCTGTTTTAATACTCTTTAGCCCATGATTAGTGGGTGTCTCTGTTCTGAAGAACTAAGTGCTAAAGAATAATCTTTGGGGTAAGCTTATACCTGTGTTAACAGTTAACCCCGGAGTGTTTAACTTGTGTACAGTACTTGATAGGTGTTTTATGACATTTGTACTCGAACTATGAGCCTTACTGAACATCTGTAAGTTTATTCATGACTTTTAAAAAATGGATAACTCTAAGAAAGATGTTTACATGACTGATGATTGCCCTTCCTTTGATGTTATGAATGAGGTTTTTATAGTGTGTTTGGGCGTATGTGCAAGGAAGCAAGAAAAGTGTTTCTGGGGAAAAACAGACTTGACAAACATTTGTAATAAGTGAATTTTAAAAGATTGCTTTAATTGCGCTATGAAGGCAATGCAAAAATAAAATATTCAACAGAAAACCATTGTCTCTCCTTGTTACCTGTGCGTCACAGTTTTGGGCATCCTCTGACCTCTCCCTTTCCTTGTCTCCTGTGTGACCACAGTTTTTGCTGAGGCACAGGAGCAGGATTTCACACAGTTAACACATGTCTAGGCCACATTATGTAAATAGTGAATGAACACCTGACACCAGTTGTTGGTGTTTTCTGGCACCTCTGCTGCTTTTCTTACTCCTCTTTTTCAATGCATGTAACACGGACTTGAGTTGTATTGTGCTATGGAAGAACATCCTGCCCAAAGTGCCATTAACTGCTGTTTGAGGGTGTGGTGTATTTTCCTCTGAGGCAGTGGGAAGGTGCAGCAGGGTACCTTCCAGCCAGGTAACCCATTCCTCTGTCTCCTAATTCCATGTGATGACTTTTATGGGTGAGTGGTGAGGTGAATCCTGCCTCCCCCTCCTCTGTGATCCCAATTGCTGAGGTAACAGAGCCTCTCCTGCCTGTGCTGGGTGTAGGTGTGCACAGGCTGTGCCCTCCCCTCTCTGCAAGGCTGCAGAAGTGACATTGCTGCTTTACCCCTCACAGTCATACCAGGCTGGAAGGATGGGTGCTTGGTGTGTATTTGCAAGTGTGTGGAAGTTGACACTGGGGTTGTGGATGGTGCCATGTGCTGGCTCCACTCAGCCTGGCTGTGTTCCAGTCCTGACCTGGTGTTAATCATCCAGAGCACTGTAGAGGTGCAGTGGGTTTATTTAAGGAAGTTACACCTGACCTGTCAGCTGATTGCTTAAAAATGTTTCAGGGATAGGCAGGTTTCAGTGGTGTGCTTGCTAGGATTTGGCTGGAGGTGCTTGGGGGGATAGAATCATGGAATTGTTGAATCATCCAGGTTGGAAGAGACATTCAAGGTCATCTAGTGCAACCATCCACCTCCCACTACCACTGTAAGCCCTGAACCACATCACCCAGATGCCTCTTGAACACCTCCAGGGATCGGGACTCCACTGCTTCCCTGGAAAACCTATTCCAACACCTGACTGCCCTAACAGAGGAACTTTTTCCAGTATCTAATCTGCATGCCCCCTGTCTCAGTTTAGGGCCATTTCCTCTGGTCCTCTCACTGCAGACACGGCAGGAAAGACTGACCCCCACATGACGGCCTCCCTTGAGGGAGCTGCAGAGAG
>VWYO01013103.1:26281-52317 GCA_013400275.1 Rhadina sibilatrix | reverse complement strand
GTTTTGTTTT
The DNA here is from genome assembly GCA_013400275.1 of Rhadina sibilatrix. Taxonomy (NCBI): domain Eukaryota; kingdom Metazoa; phylum Chordata; class Aves; order Passeriformes; family Phylloscopidae; genus Rhadina; species Rhadina sibilatrix. Next base: position 52,307 of record VWYO01013103.1, on the reverse strand, counting down.
CCATAGGCAACTATATTTTGACATCGTAGTGCATAAATTTTAATCTTCTTTTCAAATGTCGAGGCCACAATAGCTTTAGATATTACACTGAAGCTCAGACATGTGAGGCTGCCTTATGAAAAAGAAAACAGTTAAAAAACAGTTCTCATAAACTTAAGAGAATAGATGGGAATAAGACTCTAATTAGTATAAATGCCTGGGATTTGGTAGTAGAGGGGTATAGGGCTGAACACATCACCTCTTCTTTCAGCAGGCACTGAGCTGTCCCATGCCAGTCACAACTAGCCACATCTGGCTCCACAAGAGACCACCATAGGACACAACGGAGTTCATCAGTAGAATTTGTGACATTTCTATGAAGGTGTATTTAAGATAAAGCAATAAACACTGAGGAAAAGGAACAAGATCAGAGCATGCATGCTCCATTCTACAGCTAGTAATACCCTCAAAGGGATTGCAGTCCATGGATAACCCACACTGGAGCAGGTTCTTCTCCTAAAAGAAAATGGCCCATGGTCAATGCACATCAAGACAAAAGAAATGAGTAAGAGGGAAGAAATGGCAGAAGAAAAGAGTGAGAATTGAGGACTAGCAGAAATTATTCCTACACTTTGACCTGAATCTCCTGTACTGGCTATCACATCACCAGAGACAAAGAGTAATCTGTGGTGGAACAGAGGAAGGGGAAGTGTTTGTAATGAAGTTAAGTTTTCAAAAGAGGAGAGTAGGTGTGTTTTTCGTCATTTCTTCACTATATGTCTTTGTTTTCCAAACTCAAAACAGTCACTGAAGGTTTTATAGTAAGGTCATTTCATGCAGGACAGTAGTTGATGAGTGGTTTTCCACATCTTCATTTCAAACATGAAATTTTCACTCTTGTTCGTCCTATTTTCTGCCCTGTTGTACTCTGAGGATGGAATGAGTGAGCAGCGGTGAGAGGGCTTCATTGTTACTTAGAGTTAAACCATGACCCTGATACACTAACAAAACGTGCACTAGTGCAAACAAAATCAGTAAACCAAGGCAGTGATTAGCTGGAAAGGGTACTGCAGTGCCACGCAGTGACAGACTAAAATTATGCAGTGTTCTGAAGTTCAGAATTTGAAGTCCAGGTCCTTAAAAATATGTAAGAATAGGCTAAAGAAAATTAACCTAGAGGAAGTGCTAAAAAATCAGTAATTCTGGTTATAGTAGTACTATGTAGCAAATATTATGTTCCAGGAAGGGAACTCAGAAAGAAGTTAGAGTCAATCTCCATCAGCTAAGCAGGGGAACGACTGAGGTTTTAACACAGTTACTACTGTGTAGCACTCTGATAAAACAAGCTATTGAAAGGATTAACAGATTCCCTCTCGAAAGTAATGCAGAAATAAACTCTTGAAAATAAAAACAAGCACTTATACTACATGGCTTTTTGCAATGCTTTTAAAAATTTTATTAGTTATCTGGCTTTCAGAAAACTCATGTCGAAAATAAGTGAAATAAAGTTTGAAAATTGTCATTATGAAAAGGCTTGAAGTTATCTCTAACTGAAAAATTTAAGGTTACATTTCTCAAAAACCTGAAGTATTTTGTGCTATACATTTGATGTTTACTTTCTAAATATAGGAAGGGTTTTTTAATATATCCCATCCCTAGAAGTGTTCATGGCAGAGTTTGAGCAACCTGGTCTAGTAGAAGTTTCCCTGCTCACGGCACAGAAGTTGGAACTAGATGATCTTTAGGGTCCCTTCCAACCTAAACCATTCTATGATTCTGTGATGTCTATGTTATTTCCTCACACTCTCTCCTTCAATCTGCCATTAACTGACCAGAAACTACACATCCCCTATTATCTGACCATGCATTTTTCTATTTTCTACTATCAAGGTTATTTTTTATTGATCATATAGGCTTGAGTATGCACATTTAATTCCTTTACATGCTGATTTTTTTTACTGCCTACATTTTTTTTAGAGTTGCAAAAGACATTTTCTTCATTTTATGTATGGTGGGCTGCTGCAGCATTTGACAACTTACTATTTAGTCCACTTTAACATATACACCAGTAAAAATTAAATGAGCAAACCAAAATAGTAAAACCACCATTATTTAATCACTACATTCTTAGGCAGTAAGGAGAAATAGAAGACACACAGCGCATTCAAATCTCCCACACCTACCAACTCACACATTTTATGGGTCTTGGGCAAAACACATTTTTAAAAGTAAACATAAGCCTGTTCTCTTTCATTAGCTATTACCTCACATTTTTTTGGCAGGAATACATGTATGTTTACCATGAGACATGGTTTGTTCTTTTCTCACTAGTTCAAAAGAAACAGCTCAACAATCCAAAACATTTCACTTAAAACATCAAAATAGTTATTGCATGGTTTCTCAGTTGTGGGATAGATTTATTAGAGAGAATTCCTACTTTCTATCTTTTTACAGTCCCATAAGCTAGCAACTTCTTGGTAAAGGGTGTGGTTTATCATATGTGGTATGAAACATATCATGCAAGAAATGAGTCAGTGGTTTTCATAAACCAGTATAGCAGTCTTGAAGCTACATTAAAAAAGCTTCTTTCATATAAATTCATTCAGAATACACATTCCCGAACCTCTATGAACTCAGGAAGTCCAAATAAAGATATACCTGCTGAAAATAGTAATATTTTTTTTCTGTTCTTGTATACAATATGGTATCTGAGGCAATCACACAGAGGTGTAAAATTTGCTATTATCAAAGATCAAATTTAAAACATTAGTCATAGGCTTTTGTTAATTGCAATTTTTGCATTACCTGACTTATTTTTCAGATTCTGCAAAACTTTATGTAACTAATCTCTTCCTATGCTAGATTTTCTGTAGGAAACTGTAAAAGAAACTTCTGAATTAGATTTTGGTAGGAATGCCATGATTCATTTTTTCATCAGATAAATGGAAAAAAAAACACAAAAAGGGGTTACTGTGCCCTGAAGATCCATTGATACACTGTGGATATTGAAAAATATTATTTATAGTATTACAATGCACTACTGACATTTAGTTTTCACTAGCATGCCATCATTAGAATGACCTTGTTTCAAACAGTGACATTCCCAAAATTATGTTTCAGATGCTTTCACTCTTATTCAAAATAAATGCTTGTTCATAAAAACAGCGGGAAAGAATCATTCTGGTTAATTAAACCTTTAATAATGCAAAGCATTCCAAAACATAGTAAAGATTAATAGTGTTTAAATACTACTTTAGTAAACAGAAACTTAATCACTGCTTTACAAAGATGACTTATAAACTATAGAGTCAATCCCATAATTTAATAATAAAGACATTCTCTCTGTTACTGTTTCACAGTATTTTCAGAATATTAGGACCATTTTAAAAGCTAAGTGCTTGCACAGGTTAAAGTAAAGCAGGTATCTCCTGTAATTTGTTTTGGTAACTGAATTTAGATACATTAGATAATACACTTCCCATATTCTAACTGATTGTAATTTGATATAGCAGGTTGAAAAAAAAAACCCTATAATTTTTTGAGGGGTTTTTTGGGTTTTTGGGAGTTTTTTTAAGTGGCCCTTCCCATTCCTATAACTACAGGCACTATTTTTTCTAACAAATACAGCCACAAATAAAATTTATTTCTTCAAACGTACCTTGGTAGTGGGCACTAAATCCACGGTATCGGTGATTACTGTCTGTTACAAAATGTAGTCTGAGCCAGTTTTTGTTGCTTATGACTGGAGGAGGTATATTCATTCCAGAGAGCCTGAATTAAAACAAATAAATAAAAAAAATAATAAAAGATTTCATTATATTGGGAAAACTTTTATATTCAAACTAGCATTCATTGACATGCCCTTTGTGGGACTTTTTATTTTATTTATTGGTTAGTAGCATTTTAACAAGCATGAACAGACAAAATTGTACACTATGCCCAACCAAGTGATGGGATACAAATCAGTCCTAAGCCAGAAACTACATAACCATGCTATTGGTCAGGCACAGCACTGTAAAGATGGAAGTACATGGCACTCAGGCTAGAAAGAATTTGTGTCTACACAGGTCAGATAATGGGCTAGACAGAACATTGCTCTGGGTACCAAGGCAAGGTTTGTACCTTCTGACCTTCACATTCAAGATATGCAGGAAGAGAGCTTAAGTTATGCAAACCACTATCTGAAATGATAAAGCAGACATCTACTTTTCAAGAGTAAGTAATTTTCTATATTCATGGTATAAAGATAAAAGAAATATTCCATCACTTGTGTGAATTTGAAAATTAGTTATTAGATGTACAAGAAGAGTAGGGAATTCTAGTGGATTGACCCCAGCTAGCAGTCAAGCACCACACAGCTGCTCACTCCCTCCCTCCTGCACCAAACAATAGTAAGGGGAGAGAACAGGAAGAGCAAAAGCAAGACTCTTCAAAAGACAATTTAATAAGTGAAGAATTGGGGAAAAAAAAGGAAGTGATACAAAAGCAATGATTCATCATATTCTACAAATAGATCAATTTAAATGGTCTCCAATTATTTGCATCTGTCTCTCAGCCCCTCTAATTTTTTTTTATTTCTGACCATGGAGTTATATGGTATGAAATATCCTTTTGGTCAATTTGGGTCTGTTTAGTTTTTTTCCCTTCCCAGTATCCTGCCTACACCTGATCTACTCACTGTGGGGACAGGGGAGGGGGGAAAGAAAGCCTGGATGCTGTGCAAGCATGGCTCAGAAGTAGCCAGTACCCTGTTATGCTATCAACTCTGGTTTAGTCACAAATCCAAACTACAGCACCTTATGTGCTTCTATGAAGAAAATTAACTATGAGCATTAGACCCAATGTACAAAATTACCTGGATTTTTATTCTTTTGGATTTCTGTTTGTTTTTTAGCATAAGGATATTGCTCCAATTATAGTATCCCTCATCTTGACTGGCTTATTAGGAAAGTCTGAATTTAAGTTTTTTTTTTTTTTTTTTTTCTTTTTTGGGAGGTTTTATGGAGTTTTTCTTTTGTTATTTTATTTTTAATGAGATATGTTTATAAAGAAGTTGAATAAAGTTTAGATAGAAAATTCTTCCATTGAGCCAGTAATTCAATATATATTTCTCACTAAAACCAGAAAGATAAGTCACATCTTTAGAATGTCAACATACTTTCCTAAGCTCTTATTTGGTTATAAACTGAACTCTTTCTGTAGTTAAAATAAAATACTAGCCAACACATATGACATTTTATGTTCAGACATCAAGGATTCCTATTTTATTTTGAGAACAACCCTATTAATGATAAATCAATTAATCCTGAAGGATTTTTTTTTTTTTTTTAAGTGGAATACCCTCCCCAACCTTACTTAAATAAATAACTAATAAGTTTTTGTAGGTACTATTCTGTGAGGAAAACATTTGAAATAACAACAGTTTAGAGATAATAACAGTTAAGAGTCCTTTTCATATTTTCCCACCCACTCTACCTCAAAACAAAACATGTTTAAGGCAACTTTCCAAATTTCTGGGACTGTACTAGCACCCTTGTTCCCTCAGGCACTGATATAAATGACAAAAGGCTTGACTGACACCACAGGCTATTAAAACTCCTTCACATACTTGCAAAAGAATGTTTTTATGCTGTGAAAACACATTAGCTTACACTATTCATTTCAGTTGAATGACACATAGAATCTAAGTTTTTTAAGATTATGAAATTCACTTCAAATTCTAGATCCAAGAAATCCAGATGATGAAGTTAAAAAAAAAAAACACCAAATAAACAAACAAAAAATAGCACTATTAGATGCAACAGGATGTGGTGAATGTACATTGCTCTGTACCAATTACAGTCACAACTGCACTAGAATATGTACAGTGTAAGAGGCAGAAACCTACACGTTTCAATTAGAAAACATCAAATATTTCTGCATTTTCATTGTGAATTTTAGAATGAAGCACACTTTCTAACAGCCATAAAGTGGCTTTAGTTGCTGCAAATTTCTTGTTACAGATGTAAGAAATATAGTTTAATTTCAGGCTTGTTTTTTGGAAGGTAGAGGTTAGGGTATAATTTTGGTACAGCTATTTCTCTGTATAATAATATTACCTAATGATGCAAGAGAAAATAGTTCTTTTATTTAAATTCTCACTCTATAAATAATTGTTAAGCAATATAGAAATAGAGGAAACAACCTTTCACTGCTTGCATATTTTAGAATAAACCTATTACTGAAAGACATCTCACTAAACAATTGAAATAAAATAAGGTTGTAAAACACATTTCCTAACATGTATTTTGACCTACATATATTTTGCCTATAAGAAGGTTTCTCTTCAAAAATCACAAAACCATGTGAAAAATAAATGGCAAGTTTATTGTCCAAGGCATGAGAAAATATCACCCTAGACATTTAAATATGTTCACACTAAAAGACTAATTTTGTTTCTAAAATAGATAAAAATCTAGTTTACCTATCAAACCAACTATTTATTAATACATCTATCCTTACTTCTACACTGACCTCCAATTAAATTCACAGTCCCTACAATCCAATTTTTACAGTTCATGGGTTCTATGGGATTCTTCCCAGAAAGTAGATTTGCGAACTGACAAAATTAATTCTGTTGATAAAACTGTCCCTTTTCTCATGTCAGTTTATCTTCTCAGAAAATTATAAAGCTGTCCACCATTACAATAACACTTTGGCATCCCTACCTACTTCTGTGACAGCTACTATTCCAAGCACAGTTATGATCCATCATCTACAATATTTGCCTAAAATTCAAAGTAAAACACCATATCTTTCATAAAGGAAACACAGCTGTCTCATGTTCTTTTATAATTCAAAACATGTAGCTCCCTCTCAAGCTGCACAGAATCCTGCATAGTAAATTTCAGCTAACGGAGAGTAGGCTTCCATTCTGCAGCTGTCTTTCATAAACTCTTAGAAATGTTCATGGAGAATCTTGGCTGTGAACCATAGATTTAAAGTATCTCACCACTATGTGTAGTCGACAGCATTGACTGTTATCTACTGCAAAATGTGTTTGAAAAAAGAAGTCCTTAGTGAAACAATGCACCTTTGTTGCTAAACAAGGGATTAGTAGAACTGGAAGACTGTGCATGTAGATACCCCAGTGACGTTCCCATCTGTGCACTTAATTTGTGTGTAAACCACAGTTTACAGAATAAGGGACTAGCATTTTTGAGAATCAAAATTTCATTCTTGCACTTCATTACAACATTCCTCCATTCCCTTCCTTTATACACTATTTATGTAGTAATTTAAAAAAAAAAACACCTGTTTTAGGCTAATTCTGATCTAGTGAAGTCAATTATTAGGAAATATTTCCCCTCAAAATTCTAACAAATAATTCCCACCTTATTTTACAAAGTGGAATTCAGGGTTGGTGTGTTTTCTTTTTTTAATAGCATAGTGCGCATCCTCTATTTCTTCCAGAAAATGAACAATATATATTTATTTTAACATTTGAAATGGACTGTCAGATAGCTAAAATCTTGACAAAGATTATATAATTTAAACATTTCTGTCTTGTTCATGTACCAGACTAGCTTTGATTTCTAAAAGTCATCTAAAACTACAGTCTTACTGTATTACAATATGACAAACATATTGTCACTGATAGTCATAATTGTCAATACACTGATTATTATGATGTAATGCAGGCCTTAATTTAGGCCTTCAATATATCCAAAAATTTTTCAAAGAGAAAAAAGTTTTGCTTTTTTTTTAAATGTAGAGCAAAATTTTCCAAAATGTTCTTAATTAAGCATATAGTTTCTATATTTCCTCATATGCCAGATTCACAGAAATAGAATTAATTAATAAAAAAATGAGGTTGACGCCACGCCTATAAACAGTGCTGAAACCCATTCTAATTCTTCCAAAGCCTTAGGCTAACAAAGACTTACATTTAAGCATCACTAAGTTGATACACAGATCTCATTACTCATATATATGTGCTACAAAAATCCTAAGGTTTGGTGGTGTTTTGTTTTGTTTTGTTTTGTTTTGTTTTGTTTTGTTTTGGTGGGGGGGGAGTTGTTTGGTTTTGGTTTTGGTTTTGGTTTTGGTTTTGGTTTTGGTTTTGGTTTTTTTTAATGCAAACTGCGGCTGTGTGGATTCTTTCTTATTGGTATTATTTGCATGCTGAAATAAAACTGCTGTATAAAAAGCTTTACAGCCTATTGTGTCTCCTGTATTTGTATACAACACATACTCATTAGCAAAGATTTCTGGGATCCTTTCCTTTGTTCTTCATGACTGCCTTGATCCCATAAAGCAACACCTCATACAGCAAGCCTCATAATAAACATCTTTTGCAAAGGATCCACCCTAAAGTGCAGACTTAAGGGCACAAGATTAAAACTCAAGTCTCTCATTTAATAAATCCAGATCTGCTTAGAAACAACCACTTGCACACTAGAAAAGTAAAGCTGATGCCAATATTTAATATATTACTTGATTTGAAAGATCTGAAGAATTTAATGATTAAGTTACCATATCCCTCCAGTTATATCAACTCAGTTTGTATGACGTTTACATTGAAGTTCAGACACTAACCTAACTGAATTCTTTGGCCAAGCACTAAAAGAGTAAGTATTGTAAGACTAGGCATATCAATATTTTTTTGTTTCCAATTTCACTGATGAGTTTAAAGGGTCACAATGGCATTCATTATAGATGTGAGTGTCTGTTGCATGACAGCTTTGGTTACTGGCTTTTTTTTTCCTGGAAATGTTCTATCCAAATTATATTAAATAATTTCAGAGCAAGGACATTGCTCTGACCTATATTGTCAGAAAGCAAAAAAAAGCTCCACCAACTTCTCACGTTTCTTACAAAATCTATTGCTGTCTAAACTGATAACTCAGGATTTAGATCTTTTTGAAGATATCACATAAATATTGAATGTTAATGGGCATTTTCAGTTATTTTTGGATAACAACAAAGGTCAAAAAAATGGATAACTGCCTGTAAATTTTGCTTTTGTGAAGTATTTCCAACACAAAATAAGTATTTTAAGAGCTGTGGTTTCCCTAGAATTTTAATTGTCACTTATATTTATGCAGTACTAACATTTACAATATTGGTGTATTTGTATTTCATAAAAAGACTAAATGAGACATCTCTGTGATGGAAGCTATAGAACTTTAATATAAGCTGAGTTTTTCAATTAATTGTATATGTGAAACTCAAACTGCTGGTAGGTTGCATCAGGGCTGCTCTTGTGTGTGCAGTCAGTTCACTCAAGTCATTAAAATCAAGTAATTAATTTGCATGGAAAAGGAATTGTCCATCTTCTGAGGTAGGCTGGCATCAAAAAAAGGAACTAATTTGGAAGGTAAATACAATATCAAAATAAGCAGTTTCCCAGATGAGATGTCAAAATTATGAAAACAAAAACAACATAGGAGGAAAAAGATTAACTTGGAAATAAAACAAGCATATAAATAAAGAAAACAAAAGAAAGATTAAATTATTCTTTTTTGCCGTAGTCCAATGTCCAGTCATAAGGAATGACAGAACACATCATTCCAATGAGAAATTAAATAGTCATAATTCAGTCTTCAAAGAAGAAAGAAGAAAAAATCTCTTCCTAAGGCAAGCTTCTTCTCAGTGGTAAGGAAAAATGTCCAAAAGAAGAGTCTAAAATCTACCACTCTACCAGAATTTTGAGGGTAATATATGACCCAAGTTTTAAGTGGTTATGAAGATAGTAAAAGACCTAATTCTCATGGTCAGTCCCTGTAATATTTGTACCAGGACTGAGCATTCTATGTATCTGAGAATGAGGACACTCACAAGTTTGATACTATATTAATTGTTGTTTCCATATCTCAGAACCGCAGCCAAATGAATGAGAAAAAGCAGGTTTTTATTTTTAGAACAGTAAATTACCACTCTTCAAATTTAGATTTATGAGCTATATAGAACTAAACTAAGGGTTTAGGTTGAAACTTCACTTCAATCACTTATTTCTGATTTATAAAACAAACAAACAAAAAAAAAAAGTGAAAACTTAAATAAGCAAGTGTTTGGGAAAAGGAGAAAAAAGTTCTATATTATTTAACCTTGAAGTGTGTAAAGCACTTTAATAATCTGTTGATTAATTTTAGAGTTATTCATCTAGATGGATAAAAATAATTCACCCTTTGACTCTTTTTGTCAAGTATATTATGATGTCTGAAAGAACCAAAAAAAAGGTAAACAATTTAAAAATGTCAGTGTGTCAGTGTTGAAATATATGAAAGCTTTGTCTTGCCTTTGCAATGCTGGAAAAAGCTCAGTTTTAGAGTAGAATTACTGTCATATAAAGCAACTCCATGAGAAGCCTGCATATGATCATTAAGGACTGAATAAAGGTCCAAGGGATGATTAATGGAAGTTTATAGTACTGTGGGTATGAAATGTTGAAAAGTGCCAAGATTACGAAATACTTTTTAAATGCGGAAGTTGATTGCACCCTCTAAAGCCAGATGTTCCTATGCCAAAGTTTTCCAATTAATCTCTTGACTTGACAGAATAATAAAGTATGAGCAAAGGAGCCTTTTAAACACACAACCGTTAGCTCATGATACACATGATCTTGTCTTTGTGACATAAGTGAACAACATTATGGACAGTGGTGTGTCCTGATTGTCTGCAGGTCTAGTACAAACTGATGATTTACATATAGTTGTCAGGGTCTTAGAAGGAGTAATTTTTCATAAATATGATGCAAATACCTTGTGTGCAAAGTGACCTTGGACTTAAAATTCTATTTCCTTGAGCAAATCATAGAAACAATATAAATACATATTAACTTCATCTAGTCTGCACATGGTGGTTAATACATGGGTCTTTCTACCACACACGCTATGGCAAGTTGCACAAGCAATTCCTTGGTGTAATTGGTGAAACCAAGCTCAGGGCAGTTGATAAAGAGCAGAGGCAGATGAGTCTGGATGCACCACAGAGAAGATGCAGGCCCACCTGGTGCAGGTTGTGCAGTTTAGGCCTCCCACAAAGGCACGGATCCTGCTGGCCCAGAAGCTATGATAAAGTGGACATCAAGAATTGTCCTTGGATTTTTTTTTCCCTTCACATGCTAGATCAAACTGTCTCTTTCAAGAATTCCAAATCTGAGGGCCTTGGCTGGAGAGTGGAGGACCCTGGACAGGTACAAAGATGAAAGTGACTATCTGAGTGTTTTCCATGTAATCCTGCACATTTCTTCCTCCTACTTTCACAGCTAATCTAAATAAAACTAAATTGAATACAATTTGTATGTGACCAATACTCCTTTGGGTAACAGCCAAACTGAATAACTGGGACCATTACCTGTGAGAGGCTTATATAACCTACCTCTCCTAAAATGTCACCATATTCAGTTTCTGAACCGGCTGTTTTCTTTTCAATTCTATATAACAAATTTTTATGCTTACAAGTATTGCCTGAATAGGGTAAGGAAGCTTGTTCTTGAGTCTTTCTGGGAAGTGTCAATAAATGAACCAAACTAAAAGCTCAAAAATATTACACTTGCCCTACAATTTGATGTTCGGTAACAGTATTTGTTGCACACAAAATCTTGTTGGCATGGAAAAGAATAGTCCCATGTCAAAATTATTATTAGTCCAATTAATGCTTTAATAGACTAACAGTCTAAATATTGAAAAGTTTCAGCAATGCTACCAGTAATTTCTTTATTTAAAGAAAATCTATTTTCTAATACCTATTTCTTTCCTCATATCTATTTATTTTCTAATATCTATTTCTTTTCTCAGGTGTTATTTTCAAATTTTCAGTGTCCCTCTGCATCCTGAGATCAGCACTTCATTTTTTCCCAAATAGAAGAGGAAAAAAAATCATTGCGAGTCATTCTGCCCCTCTAGTGTACTCTGGTGAGGCCCCACCAGGAATACCGCATTCAGCTCTAGTGTGTCCAGAACAAGAAGGACATAAATCTGTTGGAGTACAGAGAGGGTCCAGGAAAATGATTAGAAGGATAAGGAATGGCTGAGAGATTTGGTATTTCTCAGATTGGAGAAAGAAAGGCTCCCAGGTGATTTAACTGTGGCCTTTCAGTACCTGAGGGGAGCCTACAAGAAAGCTTTAAAGGAATTTTGACAAGGTCTTGTAGTGATAGGGCAAGGAAAGTGGCATTAAACTAAAAGATTGTGGGTTTAGATATGATATTAGGAAGAAATTTTTTACTGTAAGAATGGTGAGGCACTGGACCATGTTACCAGAAGCTATGGATACCCCATCTCTGGGAGTGGTCACAACCAGGCTGGATGGGGCTGCAAGTAACCTGGTCTAGTGGATGGTGTCCCTGCCCACAACAGAGAGGCTGGAACTAGATCATCATTAGGGTCCTTCCAACCCACACGACTCAATGATTCCATGACCAGTATCCTGAGATGATCATGATACAACTCTCTTTCCACAGTCTTGAGTCATCTTTGGGCTATCTGATGCTTCCTAAATAGAATCTTTGTTTTTTCTCATTGCTTCCCAGCCTTTTCAAGACCCAGTTATCATAGAGGCCCAATGTGTTGCACAGCAACAGCTTAGGGTTATGAAACCTTTGGTATACACGATAGTCATATTGAACAGTACACAAAGAAAAGATAAAACAGCTCAGGTCAAGACTTCAGAAGAGTCCTAAGAGAGAATCCAGCTGTCAGATCAATACATGGCCATACAAGGCCTAAGGTCTGTAGCTACTCCCTAGTAATAAGGCAAAAGTCATATTTACTGATTTATCAGTTGCTATCAGTATGGCCAGATGCACACTAAAGAAACTTGAAGGCACTAAAAATAGGAAGTGAAGAGTACTTATCCATTAAGCTAATTCTCATTTAAATTCTTCCCATAATCCTTATTATTTCATGTAATAAAGTAGTTAAAATGAAAACCTCATATGGGTATGAATGGATCAAACTGGTAAAAGACTCTAATTGTATTTTCTGTAGTTCATGAAGGGAAATTGGCATGCAACTCTGGATGGAGATAAAGTTTAAAATATAAGTCAAATTACTCCCACTCTGCAGCAAAATTAAGAACCCCATGGGTCTTATAAGAAAAAGTACTTCTAGGCTCTGAGTTTTCCTGAGTATCTGCCACTCTAGTTGCTCATATTTAGATATTACATCAAAATGCAAATATATCTTTAAAGAGTTGTTCCTTAACATTAGAATAAAAATTTGAAATGCTGTCATTTTAAGTCTGAGTCAGTTATGTTATTCATCCTTAAGGGTGATAACAAGACAGTCCTGAAATGCCTTTAAAGAACAACTCATCAATACAAAGTAAGAGGATAAACATTAAACATTTTAATTCAAACTACAGGTGAACTTATTCTGAGACTTCACTTCTTCCTTCTTCTTCCCTTTGAAAATATATCAAGGTAGATACTGAAATCTGCCAGGAAAGGCTCATTTTACTGCATAATTCAAATATAATTATAGTCAAGGAATCCATGCAGGTTACTCACAGAACCATTCACCTTAGCTTCCACCTTCTATGGAAGTGGATTAATATTTTAATCTACCAGTTAAATATTGTGCAAGAACTTTCTTCTATATATCCAAAATCGAGTCTCCTTCTAATTCTACTGGATTTATCACATTGGACATTTATATTTTTTAATACATTTATCTGTAGTGACTTTCCCCCCTTCCTCAATATATCTGTAAAATTAAAAATTTCTTACTCAATAATTTTATACAACTTTCATTTCAAAATGTTTGACAAATACCAAGAAACTGTATCATCCTTTATATAATGATGATTATGGTGATGATAATAATAACAATAATTTTTAAATTTCCAACACATAGACAATATTTTGTTCTCCACCATAAAAATCTAAGAAAAAAATCAGAAACTGCCTAGGCTGTAAGGCTCTTTACCTTGACTTGGTCTGTCTGGGGATTCTGTTAAGCTTCTGCCCTGGACCCAGGAACCCCATTCCAGCTCAGCCTAAGACTGTTCCAGTTCTGTCCTTGGTCACCTCTGTTTAACTGGGCTCCTGGGCAGATCCTGGCCCTGGTTTATCACTTACCACATTAAAGGCTCTTAATTGACTCTAAGGCCCTGTGTTCAGCCTCTGCAGGACTGCATATCACAGGTGAGTGAACAGGAAACGTGGCCTGTGTCCCTTGGCTCCCAGTTGTCCCTGCCTTGCTCCTGTTACTCCTAGATAGAAATAGATTTCAAATCTCTCAGTTAAACTGATCTAATTATTAAAACTGCTTTCTATGACAATTTATGTACTTTAAACAATACTATGAATTTACTGTTATTTTCTGTACTTGATCATACTTCTCTTTACTGTATTTGTAACATTCATATTCAGATATTCTCTGAATGTATTTAGGGAAATATTTCTCACATTTTGTATACAGAATGCTTAAGATGTTGTGATAAAATTAAATGTGGATATCATACACCTCCATTACTTTTACTTCACAGACATAAGCAACAAAATGCCTTTAAAACTAAGGACCAAAGCTTTGAAATTACCTGAGTAATGAGGGACATGATAGCTCACATTTAGCCCTATTAGAAAAGAATTAAAAAGGGAGAAGGGAATTGGGCAAGTAGTATCAGCAGGCATGCAGAACACCTCATTTTGAGAGAAATTACTTTTACACTTTACAAGATTTTAGACTCTAATTCCTAGTTTGATGGTTCCTAATAAAAAAAAACCTCCAAAGTGAACCATTAAGAACACATGGTCTGTTTCTATTTATATGAATATGTGAGATTTCGTAATCTCAATTGTTTCCCTTTGGGGATCTTGTCAAAGGAGGCTCCTGTAACAGAAACTGTGAAACTTGGATTGGGTTTGAGTGGCAAGATTTTGGTAGAAGGAGTGGCTTCTGTGAGAAGTGTTAGGAGCTTGCCCTGTGTCCAGTGGAACATATGCCAGTTGGCTACAAGATGGAACTACTGAGAGCCAAGGACAAGCCCACTGGCAACAGTGGTAACACCTCTAGGATAACATATTTAGAAGAGGGAAAAACTGCTGCAGAACTGCTGTTGGAAGAGGGGAGTGAGAATATGTGAGCAAAACAGCTCTGCAGACACCAAAGCACTGAAGGAGAGAGAGCTGGTGCCCTGGGTGTTGGAGATGTTTCCCCTGCAACTTGTGTGAAGACAATGGGGAAGCAAGTTGTCCTCAGAAAAGTAGTGTAAAGAACACTGAAAATCTCCTTTTCTAACTTGACAAAGACATGAAAATACTAGCAGTTGAAGTCAATGATAAGCACATACAAAGCGTATTTTCCCTCTATTTCTGCAACAATGTTAAGTATCAGAACAGATTAAAAAAAATGGAAGAGTTGGGGTTTTAATAACTTACGACTTTTAAGAAAAGACCGGTTTTGGGTTTTTTTTTGTTTTTTTTTTTTTTGTTTGTTTGTTTGTTTGTTTGTTTGTTTGTTTGTTTGTTTGTTTGTTTGTTTGTTTGTTTGTTTGTTTGTTTGTTTGTTTGTTTGTTTGTTTGTTTGTTTGTTTGTTTTGTTTTTGTGGTTTTTTGGTTGGTTTTTGTTTGTTTGGTTGGTTTTTGTTGTTGTTGTTTTGTTTGGTTTTTTTTTTTTTATTAGAACAGAAAAGCAAATGAAATGCACAAGCCTCTCATTTACAGGAGGGGGCACTAGATTATCCACTAGTTTTTTTCTGGCACTAAACCCTGTATGTGTGAAACACATATTGAATCTTAAAAATTAGAAAAGTTGCTTCTCTTATTCAAAAACAATGCCTTTCTTACTGACCCCTGAGACTAGTAATTGAAATTCCTTTTTCTGTTCTTTACTAAGAACCAAAGAACCTCTTCTATTCTGTGTATATTCTGTAGATTACTGGCATATCTAAACAATCAAGAACAACACCTCTGAGATATTCAAGTCAGCACCAAGTACCTCATTAAATCTGAGTTCTAGATGTCACATCTGCTTTACATTTTGAACCACTGGAGAGCACACAACAGGGATAACTAATTTGCCAGAGATAAACCTCTCCTGTGTTTCAAACTGAAAAAACATTCAGATATATTCATGCACTCAAAAGCAGGAATATTTACACTGAGCAAGGATTCCTATTGTTAGAGCTGTACTGCTTCCAATTCTAGACCTAGGCTAGTATGACACTGAACTGAAACCTGCAGATAAACATGAGCTGATGTGTATGTAAAGAAAGTCTGGACTAAAATCCACTGATTTACAAGAGATCATGTTGCAAAAGATTCACCAAAATTTACTATGGATACACCATTTATTATTGAGTTTACATATGCTAAGATACCTGGAAAAAACAAGGACATAGCGCAGTGGCCCTCCCACCATCCACACAGGATGCTATTCTCCCATGCAGAGCGTGCAGCCTCTAGGCAGGTGGTTAAGGTTACAAGTGGTCTCCTTCTGGGAAGTCTCCCTAAGAGACTCCTTTTTAGCTCATGGTGACCAAAGTGTGTCAAAGCCATGAACTTTTACCCCTATTGATTGGTTCTTTCTGGATCCTCTCCCTGATTGGCCCCTTTCCCAATTCCTTTCCCCACTGGCCAAGTTGAAAAACCCCAACCCCTGACTACCCTATACAATCCCTGTCCCCCTGAGCTATTCGGTTCTTCCCCTTTGGATCTCCTGGAATAAAGAAGACTTTTGAAGGTGAGAAGACCCCATCTCGCTGTCTTATTCCTGCATCACCCAAAGTGGCAAGGGTGGATCTGCTGCTCAGGTAGCATCACAAAAGTGTGAAACATTTAATGCCTGAGAGTGCCTGTGGCTGCATCACATAGGGTGCCTTTTTAAAGACGCTTCTGATGAGGAACATCATAGCACCTCTATCACCAGACCAGACCACAACAACATGGTTTTTCATGATGTGTTTAATATCTTTTAGAAAAAGAAATATTATACAAAGAATTTTTTAAAGCAGCATTTGTGTCAAATCTTATGGAAAATGAGACCAGAAATTTTTCGTTATTAAGTTGAAGTATAAACAAGTGTAAGTGTAAAAATTATTTACATCAATTCTTATTACACAGATGTGTGTAAAATCAATATATATATATATTTTTTTTAAAAAAAAAAAACAAAATGCTGCTCTCAGAGATGAGAATATGCTTTGGGGTACTGCATGGGTCTGACTGCTAGCCACCTGCTGTTTCCAGTAAATCAGCCAGTGAACAAGCCATGACAAAACATTTTCAGCTTTCCATGATTTGACACCATGTATCCAAAATGAATATTGAATATTTAACTTTTCAAAAAAAAAGACATCACACTCCATTAACAGAGGCGGCACTGAAGATTTAAGAGCAAAAAATGTCTAAAAATATGATACAACAAGGAATTATGAAGTAAGAAGAATGTATAAGATTCTCCACAACACTATAAAATCCCATAATCTACTTTTTAATTCAGAGTAATTAATATCATTAAAAAAAAAGGTGATTGATAACTGGAAATATTTCAAATTGATTTTGCTATATCAATCTGTGTTACTTAAAAATCTCCTTGGATTCAAAAGTCTTCAATTTACAGCTGAAAGAGGCATAAAAAATGTTTTAAATGAGTGTTTGTTCCTTAGAAAGTAAAAGTAATATTTTCATTGTCCTATAAGCAAATATAACTTGTTCTTAATCCACATGTCTTTGCCTCTCCCTCTGCCACAAAAAAGAAACCAAGTAGACCTGCTTAATAATGTTGGCTTTTACATGGAACACAAAATATTTATTATAATATTTATTTTTAATAAAATGAATGGAATCGCTTAATATCTTGACTAATACATATGAAAGCTTTGCTAGAGAACAAAAATAAAGTTTATATAATTTACCAATATTCTGTTGTTTTAGAATGAAATATCTTACTACTCTAGGAAATTCTGGTACCCTAGTTGAACAGACAGCTGATTATGCAAATTTTCCAGACTGGAACAAATTTTAAGTAAGCATCCCATACAATGATTTTTATTTACTTGATCACATAAATAAAGTATAACTGCAAAAATTGAAGTTGCCAAAAGAAACCTTTGTTCATGACATTTAACTGGAAAGCAATATATTCTAAAATATGCAGTAAAAATATCAGTTTTAAAATATCTTGTATCAGAGTCTGTTATCTATTAAATTCTTATATGACACCTTTACTGATATTAGTGGTAATGAGATAATGTTATCGGAGCAATCCTCATGAAAAAGATGAGTTGAAAAGTTTGAAAATAGTCAGATCTAATAAATGATAAAAGATAGTAGGTCACTAATTCACATGCTATAAATTAAGACTAAAATTTAAAGTAAGTATAGACTTATAAGAATGTAATTATTAGAAAGTTAATAAGACATGGGTAGGTGAAAGCAAACTTAGGATCCACAACTGTGCCAGTATTCTTTAGTCTTAACCCTTAATACCCATCCTAGCATGATACACCAAACAAATGTTGTGTCTACTGAGCTACAACACCACCTGATGATTTAATATAGCTTCAATTTTTTTTAAAATTTATTTTATCAAGATATTTTAAGAAATACCTCATTAGGAAATATTAAAAGAAATATTTGTGTTAACTGCTAACGTACTTTTAAAGGCTGTATAAATATCAAATATCATTTACATTTGTAAATGAACATCAATGCATGATTTTTTTCAGCTAAATAAGAATTCAGCCCTTTTCAGAATCTTTATTAACCCTATCTGCAACTTATAAAAGTTGTGTGCCTGTAGAAATGCCAGTCATATACTATAAAACAATTTATTTTGCACATACAAAAGCATGTACACACAAGGACATACTGTTAAATATTTTTTTCTTATTAATCTTTTTTTTTTTTTTTGTGTTTTCTTGATGTATTTAATCAGTATTAGTCCTCTGACTGGGTATTTATTCCTTATTTGATATTTACTCCTATGCCTTCTTTATTTAGCCTACAGCATTTTGTACTTCTCTGAAGCAAATTTCACATGTTCAAGTTCATTTTGATTTATCAGCATTATTTTGAAGCATATTGCTGTCCTTTAAAAAGCCTGTAACCCTCTAGATTGCCATTATTGATATTAATATGTAATTCTTCTTCCACTGAGATATGGCAAAAAAATTTTACATTGCCATGCCCAGATCTAATCCATTTAAGATGCAACACAACATGACTTACAGAGACTAACCAGTAACTACTCTTGGTGTGCCTTTTCCCCATTAAGTACACCACATATTTACAGACAACACTGAATTTTTTTTTCTGCTAGCTTGTAATAAAAAATGGTAAGTAAAAAGAATTAAATTTTTTCATTCAGTAATTTTTCATCACTTACTCTATTATTTTTACATAGTTCAGAGCTAACTGTCTCTATTACAACTTCCCAGGTGTCCTTTTCCTTTGCCCTCTGTTATTTTTTTCACCAAGGAACTAATTTTTCTTGTTTTCTCTTTCCTTGTAATGTAGTTACAAGCTCTCTCCATCAGTGTCTTTTATATCCTTAGGTAATTGTAATTCAGCAACTGTGATAGCCTTTCTTACTATATTCTCAAAGCTTCTTAGTATTTTATGCTTTTATTCATTAGTCATGTGGTTCTTTTCTCACCTTTTGCAAAATTTCTTTCTGCTCTGTATATCTTTATGACTGCACCAGGAGCTTTAAAGGTCTCTTACTATGATTTATATCTTTCTTTTGAAATAGGATAGCCTGTTATTATGTACTTGATATATTCACTTCCACTTACTGCCAGATCTCCTGCAGATCATATTAACCCCTTCTTTTTTGAAGTTGTTTTGGTGTTTTTTAATGCCTGATGTCCTTCTCCCTAGTATTGATGTCTATTTACCCATAAACAGTAATAAAATTCCATTCAAACTGCCTTAATCCTTCATCTTTTTAGACAAATACTTTATTTTTGCATAAAAAAGAAGCATCTTAGTATGCCTATATAATGCCATTCTGCTCTTTCAACATTTTCCAGATAAATTAAATCCTCCTTTTCATTAAATAGTCTTTTATATTTCTCTATTTTTCAGTTTTTCTTAATACAAAGAATGAATATTTTTCTACTTCAACATTCAACGTTGGCAGCACTAGTATTTTCCTTTTTTTTTTAATTCAGATAGATATTAAAATATACTGCCAAAGAATATATTATATTTTTTTTGCTTAGCTCAACAAAAATATACGCAGACAAATATATATATACCTGATATTTTATACAGCACCTTCCTTTTTGTCTATTTGATGTAGTACCAAAAACCCCCAATTATTTTGTTGGCTGAATACTGT
The DNA here is from genome assembly GCA_013400275.1 of Rhadina sibilatrix. NCBI lineage: Eukaryota > Metazoa > Chordata > Aves > Passeriformes > Phylloscopidae > Rhadina > Rhadina sibilatrix. The sequence goes on along the minus strand of VWYO01013103.1, from coordinate 32,058 downwards.
TCTCTCCAATGGCATCTCACTCCGAACTTTGATTTCTCTCGGTTTAGTTGCAAACTTCAGTTCAGTGTTTGTCCCTAGAATTTTTTCATTGGAAAACACGTATATATATTCTCTTGAATGACCCAGTTGGTTGTATCGAATGGTTTTCAATCTGAGCACCAAAACACATACTCCTGCCATGAATTCTAAGCCACTAAAGTTTAAATCTATGTCCCATGTTTCCAGGTGAACCCAAAGGAAAATCAGAGACTAGCAATACAGGATATGTTGCAAAGTAGTCTGGCCTCCACCGTGTAAACAGAACTAGGCTATTGAAACCACTAGGTTCATTTTTACCTTTCTCCTGCATCAGTAGCAAGCTTTGCACAAACTAAGAAGAGAAATCACATTAAATAGATAAGACTTTTATTTAAATCAAGTTGCATCACTTTTAAACAGCAACACATACTTGAAATTACAAGTTTAACATTTTAAGCTTTATTTCTACAGAGTCCTTATAGAACAGAATAATAAAATGTGCTGCCCTACTTCACAGTTTTGGGGAACCTCTGCTCAAAATCACCAAAACCAGATGGAATGGCAACATTTCTGTAACTCTCCAATTTATGTCTATATATGCCTGATGCACAGAGCACAGTAATAAAACTAATTTCCAGCACATCTAGCAAAGCTGTAGCTTCGTAGTGAAATTTTCATTATAAACTTAATTTTCAGCTACCTAGTTTAAATCCATTAACAGTTGGTGGAAGGTCTTGCAAGTAGATTCATTGTAATTCAAAGCGAAAAGAAAAAATAATACTCTAAGGACTCTTAGCCATTGCTTCTGTCATAATCATCTCTCATTTCTCTCCCACAGGAGCTGAACTCTGCTTTAAATTGCATTCAACACTGTAGCACTTCCTTAATTTCACCTTATTACAGAATTCCCCTTTTATAATTAACTCTCTGGAAAACACACACCTCAAAAATAACCAAAACACAAACAAGCAAAGATGCATTTTTTTGGGATGCATTTGATCCCAAAATTTGCATTTTGGGATCAAATCTCACATTCTGTAAGTTATACAAATTGAAAATTTAGTTAAAAAGATGGAAGCTTCAGCTCAGAATTGTTTTGATTCTTTTCCTTGAAAGGCATAGTGTCAGTTACTAAACAGAAAATAAGCCTTATTCAAACAGTCCTTCACCTTACCCTTAACTTCCCTTAGGACATTCAGGACAGCACATTCTTGCGCAGAAAATAGAAGATGATGGTTTAAGTTTGTCCTCGGGCATAAAAAATAATGGGGAAAAGAATTTCTGCAGCAGTGCAATATATCCACATGAAAGATGTCAAAACCTGTGTTATATCCTTCAGGAAGAAAGAGTATGTAGTATGGCAGTAGGCAATTTTTCTGCAGATTCAAAGACACTAGTCTGGATACCAAAAAGGCTGATGGAGAGATATGAAGCTGCCAACAACTTCTGGACACTTACAGAAATATCTAAAAAGTCAGCAAAGAAAGCAGAATGGAGTTCACTTAATCAAGATATATCTTCATCAATAAGCTTTTTAGTGGAGGATAGAAAAGTAGTTGGCTATGAAAAAGCCTCTCAAAACAATCAAATAAAGCTGCCACTGAAAGTAGAGTTTACATCTTATCATTCATTAGGATTAAACATTAGGTAATGTCAGGTGAAATAATTTAATCTGAGAATGATCAAGGTTGGGAGATCTTTGAGGTCATCAAGTCCAACCATCTACCCAGCACTACCACTTTAGCCCCTAAACCATTAAATTATATCATTCAGTACCACAACAGGCATCTCTTAAACACCAGCGGGGGTAGTGATTCCACCACCTCCCTGGTCAACCAATGCATGACCACCCTAACAGTGAAATTTTGCATGACCTACTGTATGCAGAAGAAATAAACATATAGTAAATGTTCACGACGGGTTTATTTTCATTTTTTACTGACTGTTAGGTCATGGCCAGGAAATTGTGGATTGTCACCTGTCACCTACATATTGGATGGCACGTAATTATAAAAAAATTGCTCCGATACTAGTTTGACATTGTGTTGATTCGTAATATAATGGAATTGCATTAGCAGATTAAAAGGATTAATTGTTTGTTTTATTCATTGGTTCATTTTACAAGTGAATTTGCACCCTAAACATCCTAATAGGATATTTACATGCAAAACAGATGGACAATCACAAAAAGAAGCATCTGTTTGTGAAGTTATGATTAACCTGTAGGGCCCTTATAAATAATGTTTTATCTTGTCAGAATTTATTAATGAATGCAAAGGATTCCATCTATGTATTCAAAACATTATACTTTTAGCTGTTGTAGCCTGAGACATAAAAGATGGAATTATGAATGTATTCAAATCAATTAATTAAATCAATTACAAATGTACAATGTACAAAACACACTAATTTTTTAAATTCAGAATCTAGACATGAGAGTGATTTGGGATTACCTCCTTAGGGGTCACTGTTCTCCCAAAACATACCACTTTGCTGAATAAACATGGATTCAGAACATATAAGAAGAAAATGTGAAGTTTTAACTACTCTGGAATGACAAATGAAACAATTATGTTTTGTAGTTCAGTTGTTCTTTGGAGTTTGGGTTGATTGTGATATTTTTCCCTGCCTTGTTTTGAGATTTATGCTATCCTAATACACTTTCCCCCACCATACAGCTCATGCAGCATAAAACTTACTTACCAATTCGGTGACTGATGTTTCAGTCATGACAAGAGCAATGTCTCCCTTACTACTCCAACAATTGTCATCCTGAGACTATAGAGAATGACCACATCAAAACAAATGCAGTATTCTGCTGGAGTAAACATACTGAAAGTGCACCCTGTTAAATTATCAAGCCATCTTCCTACCTTTATTTTTTCCTCCAAATCTGCTGTAAGAGACTTCTGATTTTCTTTGCTACTTTTGTTTCTTTTTGTTACACTTTTTAAGTATTTATTAGTAAAATTCCCCAGGTCTAAGATATTATTTACCAGGTTTCTACAAAACATAGTTACAAATAAGCCACACTGGAAGCACTCTGAGCTGCTTCCTCAAAGGAAGATTAAAGTGACATAAAGTGACATAGAAGCACAAAAGCAGTAGATTTACAGAATTGGACAAATCTTTGTCTAAGAGGGATGTGGGAAAACCAGAGCATTGTTCTTGCATATAAAGATTCAAAGGAACTGGTTTCAATTTGTTTCTGAATGTTGATAAGACTTTATGAAATAATATAATTCTATCTCTGTTGAGAAGAATATACTTACAAAGCCCATCCAATATATAACTGCTCATATGATAACTGCTGGGAAATATCTGTTTGACTCCAGATGAGAATAACTTCATTCATATTAAAAAGTACTATCAGAATAATGAAAATATGCAACTTCAGAAAAAGCTTACAAATGTTTCCTTTTGCAGTACTCCTGAACATGGGAAAGGTAAGAAATTAGGAACAGCTTCAGAAAAGTTTCCTCAAAAGAAATGCTTTTAACCACCTTTTGCAACAGCAACAATCAAGTACTGTCTTCCTGACATTGCGTATATAATCAAAATAAAATGTTTCATACCATCACAAGAATGCATTAAGTGTAAAAGATATAAAAGAAATCAAATAACTGTGAAGTTTCTGCACTTATTGTAAAAGGGGAAAAAGTAGATCTTTGCATGGGTACTGTTATTCAATAAACAAGTACCTGAGAAGACATCACATCAGGCTTTATTTTGACAATGAAGTTGTTCCATTCCTTGAAGAAACAATATTCCCCTCCCTATGTGCCTCGCTACTCTCTTCAGCTCTTGTGTTTCCTGCTCACTAACACAGGAAGAAAAAAAGCTTGTTTTTTACTCATATCACTTCCTGGTGCAGTTCATTTGTGACTGGGTAAATGCCTGAGCCAATACAAGGTAGCGGATGAGTTAGAAATAGAAGTGGGAACATGTTCTTGTTTTTGTTTTTGTTTTTTTCAAAAGCATCATCACAGTGCCGTGTAAAGTGTTAATTTGTACCACAATGAGCCAAGGAGATTCTTTGTCTGCATCTGACTCCCTGTCTGATGCAAGTACATGCTGGAATTTAACAGATAGTTTTCACACTGAAGCTTGACTCCATTATACAGTTATAAATCACATGTGCCTGATAAGCTTCAGCATTTAGTAATCCAGAGGAAGACAGGAGAAATCATATCTCTTGTCATGTACATGTCTCTGTAAGATAAATGGGTCAGCTTGAGCCTGACAAAGGAAGATCTTCAACTCATGAGCTAGGATTGGCCATATCAGCCAACCTGCTCATGAGAAAGGTCATACCACTGCCTATCAATAAGGAAGAAAGAGTGCAGAAGATGTTTGGACCTCAAACAGATAATTGGTAACAATAAATTCTTGTGTGTTGATTCTGAAAACAATGATTTCTAAATTACGAAAAAAAAGCTTTTCCTCCCATGAGGACAGTCAGGAAATTAAGAAGGCTGTCCACATAGGTTGTTTAGACTCCATGTTTGCATAAAGGCCTAAGCAACCTTGCCTCACCTGAGAGCTGAGTCTGCTTTCAGCAGTAGATTGGACAAGTCAGCTCCTGAGCTCCCTTCCATGCTGAACTATCCTGCTTATAAGTTTTGTCATTCTGTCTTGTGTTTCCTTACAACCTGTGAACACAACATATTGAATTCCAGGATTAAACTGGATTTAAACCTTTGGTTGATTTGTATTTCCATGGATATGACAATTCTTGAAGTCACTCTCCTTTTACTAAGCACTAGATCTAAATGCCACAAAGTAACTCTTATAAGCATAGACTTCAAGGCCTCTACCCTTAAAGTGACAGATTTTCATAAGGTAACTCATGTTTATATGTGTCTGTTCTGCCTGCAAAGTTTTAGGCATGTTTGTGACTGTACTTTGACTAAAACCTGAGAAATGAATGCAGAAAACCCCATCAAAGCAGGACTCACTATGGATGGGCCTTCTATTTCTTCAGAAACATACAAGAACCAATAGTACAAAATAACATAAGAGAAACCTCTGCCTCTTCTGTTAAACATATGATTTGATATCTTATTCCTCTCTTAGACTCAAATCTTTCTCATGCTTCAGTAAGAATTTTGAGAGTACCAGATTTAAAGCCAGTTTCAAAGTCCTTTTCAGATGATGACTGCCAGATAGAATCACACAATAGAACAATGAAAAACATGTCATTTACCTCTACAATCACTGTAACAAATCCCCCTCCTAAACACTATCATTGTGCCTGAATCCTACACATTACAGAATGCATTGTGCTTCTTGGAGGGACCCAGATGACCTCATTGAAAATGCCACAGGTGAAATGCTGAGTCACCAAGCAAAAAAATTAAATCACAGAAGCAAACAGGACACAAATATCTGGTTTCTATGGAAAGCTTTTGTTTCCAAGAAAGCAAAGAACTTCATTTTTGTTCTCAGTCCCTCAGAAAAAGATAAAAATGATAACATACAATGGATGGATTATCAAAGGCTCGAAGCAGATAATATTTTTAGCATTGGTATTCCTTCCATTTCTGATTTTCTGTTCTCTCTGTTCCACAGTTAAGCATTATCTCTGTTACTTTCTGTTCTTTTTTAAGGATTTAGGTACTCCAAGACTTGGCTGCTCTTTGCTTTTTGCAGTGACTTTTTTCCTTTTTTTTTTTTTTTTTTTTTTGGGGGGGGGGGTGGTTTTTTTTTTTTTTTTTTTTTTTTTTTTTTTTTTTTTTTTTTTTTTTTTTTTTTTTTTT
>VWYO01013103.1:4352-17342 GCA_013400275.1 Rhadina sibilatrix | reverse complement strand
CCCCCAACCCACTCTACTTAGTTTCTTATTCTGTTTCTTTATTGGCTGTGCTACAATCAGCACAATAGAAACTATACAGGGTGAAGTGAAAAACACCTTAAAATTTAAACTCAAAGTCTGTAGTATTATAGGCTGATAATGAAACTCACAAATGAGCACAGTTAACAAGCACAAAAATATCTTTGGGAAGTTCCATAGGCAATGCCAGTTCCCTCTACTTCCTCATTTGCACAAACATTTACTCCTTTTGTTTCCTGCCCACTTTTCTTGAAGAGTCTGTGTATGTCTATTGCAGAACTCCAGCAGTGACAACTGTTTTGCAATGGCTCTGTGATTATAATGTCATTGATCTCTGATCACATGTGAAGCTGCCATTTTTGGGCTTCCTATGCCACATTTGCTTGGACACAGACACTTGAGAGCTGTTTCTGGTCTCTCCACTTCATCAAAAAGAGCGCAAGAAAATCCCTCCTCAGCCTGTTCTGTGTGTATTCTGCCTGACCCTCTGTTCCTCAATAAACCTTCAAGCTTTGGTAACCAACCACAAAAGCCCAGTGGACCTGGGTCAAAGATGATCTTATTAGGTTAGCAAGATCTTGCTCTGCTAAATAAAAACTAGCTCTTCAATTCAGTCTCAATAATGTAATGTTTAAAGTCAGACAATAAATGAATGGGTCTGTATAGTATGAAGAACAGACTCTGTAGTATAATGCATATTATATTTATTCTATATAATATTCTGATACATTCTAAAAACTGCAAATATAATGCAAGATAGATATAGAAATATATATCTGAGAAACATTTATATGTTGACCTTTTCTACAAATCTATAGCAATGAAAAGATTTCAGCTTTTCCTCATAATTTATGTACAAGAATAACCTTATAGATTTCAGTAACTGAAATATAAAGATTGCAAAACATCCATGAACTGAAAGTCTTTCAGGATAGCTTTGAAGAAGATTTTTCATCTTTGACTTAACATAAAGTTCATCCAGCATTTGAGTAGAGGGACATAAAACAGTTCTTGAGGACAAATGGAAGTCTTTTTTCTGTATTGATTTGCAAAACTCATATATTTTAAATTCCAAATAAACCCAGTGATGACAATAAATTGACATGATTTACATCCTCAAGTCTCTCACTTTGCACTTTTGTGCTGTACAGCAGTAAAATTTACACAGATTTGACAGCCAGCAAAAAATTAGAAAATCAAATAACGCATCTGTAGCTAAGGAGGTGAGGAGCTTAAATGGTGCTTGAACATTAAGTTAAACGGAATAATTTGCCTTCCCACCTACCACCTTTGAGATAGAATCACAAAAATTACCTATGCCAGGGGAAAACACCACAGAATGCGCGCAGCCTGTGCCTGCCTGGAGACCTAAACTGAGCAACAAGGGGTGACCCGTGAGGAAAGCGGCCCGGCCCGGCACAGCCCGACCAGCACGGCGGCCTGGCCGCGCCGAGGCTCAGCGGGGCCGGACGGGCACTGAGGGCACAGCGGGGCCGGGCGGGCACTGAGGGCAGCACGGGAGGCACAGAGGGGCCGGGCGGGCACAAAGGGCATGGCCAGAGGACATCAGTAGGTGAGGACACAGCGAAGGATGAGGGACAAAGGGCAAGCATGGGCCTGTCCCCTCGCTGCCGGCTGAAGGTGAGGTGGGGCAGGAGAGAGGGGAAGGGAGAGATCGAGCCCAGGTGACAGCAGAGGAAATCTGTTCTCTAAGTGTTTTAAGATTTTTTTTTTTTTTCCCCGCAAATCATGAATCAGTAACTATGTTACCTAGCAATAAATTAATGTTCAGTGATAGCCTCAGAGTTGCCCTTTTTTTCTCCAAGGAAAATGTCATGTTGTGGATGTGACTTAGGCAAGTTGGACTCTCCTGTACTCTTCCTGGACAGGAAAAGTAATTGTAAATGGTGCACAGAGGTCTCATTTATTGTTCTTTATTCTGTATAGAAGGAAGGAAACATTTAAACACAAGTAAAATCTAGACACATAAAGCCAGTGCTTTGTCTTAAAAAGAAAAACAAAAATAAACAAAACAAACAAACAAAAAAGCCCCCCACCAAAACAAAACCAAATCACAAGGGACACAGCCTCCTGAGCTCTTACCTATACATGTGGTTAAAAAATGTATATAGATGATTTTTTTAAATTTTCTGTTTTAGTACATTTGAAATGATGATTTGAAATTGAAATTAACTCACAAGATTTTTTTTTTAACAAAAATAACCAGTTTATGTACCAGTTAACCATGTCTTTGCTTCTATCTTCCAATAAAAAAAAGAATTGCATCTTTTTCTCACATAAGAATGAACTTTGGGAAAGGGTTGGTGCTTTTATTGCTTACAAACTAAGGTAATTTAAATTAACATATTTGGACAGGCCTTGTATGAATATAAGCACAACAGAAAAATATGTGAAGATTTCTTGATGACCAAACTGTTTCCTATTGCTTTATGAAAAGCTTAGAAGCTCTGCAGCATTAAGATACTCATTTAGATTTCATGGTTCTCAAGCCTGATATTTACTGTTTGAGTTGCTGAGGGGCAGAAGGCATAAGAGTAAATTCATTAGGGATGGAATGCAGAGGAAAGCAGAAATTACTTAAATTGATTGCTTCAACAAAGAAAAGGAAAAAAAAATACCTAGAAGTAAATATATCAATTCATCAACTTGAAATTTAATTATTTTTTCTTTCTCATTATTTTTAATACCTACAAGGAAGAATGGTTTTTACCATGATTTATAAATGTAATTCTGTCTTTAAAATTTGTCTTGTCTTTAAACCAAGCATGAAAATGTGAAAGATGATAAATAATATAATACTTGCAATTTTGGAAATTACTAGGGATCTTGTGGATTTTGCTGGTTTTTTTAAATTTTTTTATTTTTCCTAGAGAGAAAATACATCAAAGTATGAACTTGGCAGTGGCTGATTTTTATACCTGGTTTTATAGTTTTGCCTCTGAAATTATAATTAAATTATTGCAATGGAGACACAGGTCTATTAAAAACAAATGTTTATGGAGTTGCATAAAATAATGACAATGTTGTGTTTTAACCCAGCTGGCAAAAAAGCACCACACATCCACTCATTCCCCAAAAAGTAACTAAGTATTTAAAGTTGCACTTGTTTTATTTATCTGTGGATATTTTACTGTATAAGAGAAGTTTGTTTCTGTTCTGTGAAAAAAAGTGGTAGAGTTAGGAGGAAGTCTGAATCCCAACCATACCACCCAGTGTCATCTGATAGACACTGCCTGCAGAGAGTTAGCACTTCCTTGGGGATCAGCTTACACCTCTTAGTTTGAAAGACCTTCTGAGGAGAAGAGTGTAGCAGGCATGGTGTGAAAGCCACCAAGAAAAAGCTTGCACAAATGAAGATTGTACTGGGTTAGTGTGGCAAGGTTTTGGTATCGGGGGATGCAGGAGTGGCCTCTGTAGGTGTCAGGGACTGCCCCCATGGAGCCTGTTCCAGGATGCTCCAAGATGGAGCTCCAGCACTGACTAAAGCTGAGGCAAGTAGCAATATTGGTGTTGCCCCTGTGGTAACATATTTAAGAAGACAGAAAAATGCTGTGCAGCAGCAGAAAGAGGGAGGGAGAGAGAGAGGGAGGTGTAGGAAAAATGAGAGATGCAAACCTGAAGACACCAAGTCCAGTGAAGAAGAAGGCACTATAGGCTACAGGTGCAGAAGTTCCCCTGTAGCTGGTGAAGAAGACCATGGTGATGCAGATTATGTCCTGAGAGCTTATGTTTGCCTGGAGAGGAATTTACAGCCTCGGAAATTTTCAAAAGTGAATTGCATAAAGGTCCAGAGAAAATATAACTGCCTTTAAAGTCAGACTTGAGAGGTGTGTTGGATTTGATAACCTCTTGTGGTCCCCAAATAAATTCTCCAATCATTCAATATAGTTTTCCTATGATAGCTTACAGGTAGAAAAGAAAAAAAAAAATCCAAGCAAATTGAAAAAAGAGTGAAAAACTTGTATTGTTTGAACTCACTTACTGTTTTTTAAATTTTCCTGCACAGAATCCAGTCGAACACCTAGAGTAAGATCAGGGGGAAAAAATAATACTATCTTTGTTTTGTTGTCAACTCTCTTGACCTGATTAAAACTTGCATTTTTTTTTCCTCAGAATAGGTTCAATGTTTTAAGTTTTGCACCATTTAATGGAGAATGGATTTCAATGTGTACCTCTTCAGTTATTTGGATCTTTGCTTTAAAAATGTTGGATTAAGACCACTTCAGTATCTAAACCATCAAGCAGATCTTATACTAATTTTCTATATTACATTCAGTATAGGACTTTAGAGGCATAAAAGGCTATCATAACTTTCATTGTCTAGTTTTTTGAACCTTCTGGCCTAATGACAACCAGATTACAAGGAGCATGCAGCTTAAAATAATTTAGTTTTATGAGCTGAAGAAAAACGCAAATGTTCATAAAAATTTCTTCTTAAAATGTGCAATTCCATAGGCTTATTTATGGTAAAACCTCTAAACAACAGGGTGTATTCTTATCAAGCACTGTGCAAATCAAGAAGCACAATTTCTGTTACATATTTGTGATCTCTTTACTTCTGTAATGTTACATTTCTAAAAGAACTCGGGTTTTATTGCATCACAAAATGCTTAAATGATGACAAAATTTTTCAAGATTTCAGAGTCAAGATTTCTATAGTTGCTTAATTATGCAGAGACTTTAGAATTCAGCATTCCTGAATGTGACCTGTGACTAATGCTTCACCAGAGGAGAGAAGCAGGACTTAACCTCTTCTGAAGACATTTTCTCAGCCAATTTATGACTGCTTTGGCAGCTCTGTTACCTTATTTGCCAAAATTTATCAAACTTAAATTAAGTCTGTGTGCATTTGAAAAGTTCACGAAATGTTCAAATTTGGAAAACTAAAATCAGAACTGGAAGGAAAAGATTTTTACACCACAGAAGCATTTAGAAATAGAAGATTCAGTGTTCTTCTTGAGTGATGAACAAAGTTTTTCAAGTGGAACTTGAATATATCTTCTTCACTCAAGCCAGTAACACTCTCATAGACAAACTGATAAAGTATGGGGTAGATGACGAGTCTGTGATGTGTGTTGAAAAATGACTGAAGAGCTGGAAGGTGAAATGCATGAAGGGTGGTGAAATGCAAGAAACAGCATAAAGTCCAGACAGAGACCAGTTCCCTCACACCTAGAGTACTGTGTCCAGTGATAAGAGACATAGACAGAGTCCCACAAAGAGTCACAAATTATTCGGGGACTGGAGCTGCAGACATACCAGGGAATCTGAGAGAGTGCATGTTCAGCCTGGGGTAGAGAAGGTACAAGGGGAATCATCAGTGCTTGTAAATACTTGACATGGAAGTAAAGAAAATGGAGACAGTCTTCTCAATGGTACTAAGAGAAATAACGAGAAAATTTGGCACAAATTGAAAGAGAAGTAATACAGTTCAAACTTTTTTTACTTTTTTTCCCACTGTAAGGTTGATTGAACATTCAAACAGGCTGAGGAGGCGGTGGGGTCTCTATCCTGCAGACACTCAAAACTTGACTGGACATGGCTCTGATCACCCACTCCAGGTGGCCTTGCCCTCAGTGGGGGGATTTGAACTAGATTATATTCAGAGGTGCCTTCCAGCCTCAGATACTGTCTGTTTCTGTGATTCTGGGAATATTATGCCCTCTCCTAGGTCAAGACCTGGGTACAGTGCAGACTGTGGAAAACCATGGAAACCAGGATACTGTAAATGCAAACTGAATGTCACGAGTCTTGATATTAGCCACAGATCAACAACTGTCAGAACAATACCAGAACATAGTGGAAAGATGTGTAACATGGGTTATTGTGAACTGATCTGATTTCCTACAAAGACACTTGTCTGTAGAGAGATCTGCTGGAAATACAGCCATATGAAATCACATAGGACCAAAGTGCCCACAGTGAAACTGCTGTGTGTTGAAGCCCAGCCACTGCATGAACACCAGCATTGAGAGTGGCTGGAATGAGCATTGACTTCTGTGGATGTAACCAACATCAACTCTGGGCGGGTGATCACAGTACACATCAGTGTGAGTAAGGTAAAATCTTTACCCTGACACATCTATTTCCTCAGATCTTCTACTTAAAAGATTGAGCTCTGGCAAATATATTTTTCCTATCCTCCCATGGCAAATTTCACAGTGAATACATCCACATCTTTGTTTTTTTTAATATCTGTGCTTTTTATCCCTTCAACATTAATCAAAAAAGTTACACAGAACTGTTATTTTAAAAGGTCTTGCCTTTAGAGCCGGAGGCCTACAATATACCTCCTTCTTATTTCACACATTGCTGAGTCAACAGGTAGTCATGGCATCTTTGGGGCCATTCTGGTTTATGATAGAAATCCAAATCATTAAAGATGTGTATCAGAAGTCATTATAGATTTTTTCCTGGAAAATCACAATGCATGTCTAATAGCCAGCTTAAAATCTCAGGTTGATGTCCATTTTACTATTTCAGATTTAAAAAGTGATTGGAATCATGGTCCAAATGTTCATCTCTTATTTTCTTAGCTTGTTCTGAGATAACGAAAATTTCAAAGATTCAATTGCCAGGACTTAAACACATGCCAAAACTTGTAATAATGACCTTGTGAAAAAAGCAATGATAGCAGAACTGAGCTAATCATAAATATAAAAAACCCCGTACGTCTTTCCAGTGCTGTTTTCAAATAAGGATGTTGCAATATGTTTGTTGATATTAAGAGTCACAGCACTCTGTATGACGACAGCTGTTACAGACACTTCCCAAAATGAAACAGAGCTGAGTTGAAGAGCAGGTATTTAGAGAGGCAGCAATCTCACAGTTAGAACTCTGAGGTCCCTGATGACAGACCTCGTAGTAGACCACCTTGCTGAAATCAATATTCTGAATTCTGAAAAAGGTTCTCTTTATTGCCATATTCTTCCTTTATTCCCCTATTAGCCCTCTAGCTGGATATAGGATCAAGTAATTGTTGCCCTTGGAAGGGGACTTAATAATCATCTAGTTGCAACCCCTCTACCACTGGCAGGGACGCCTTCAAAATACAAGACATGGAAGTATTTTGGTTTATAAATTCTTGTGAAGTACACTTTATCTTACTAAGTTTAAAATATATCCAGGTTATTAAAAAAAAACCTGAATACATATGGTTGCTGTCAAACTGCTTTCCTGACAAAGGCAATTAAAATCAGTATCCTAATATTATTTATGATAAATATTTATTGCCAGCATGTTGAAAATGAAATATCCTATTACAATGGAATCATACTGTCAAAGTGCCTAGGTGAAATAAAAATCAAAAGGGAATCAGTATGAACATCTTATCTCAGAATAACCAACTTCATACTCTGACTCCTGTAGCTTGAGCTGAGGTCTACTACGTGCATAAGTTAAAGTGCAATAATCAAGATATAATTAATATTTGTTTACCTTGACCCCCCAAATAAATGCACTGTGTAGTCAATGTAACAGCATAACTAAGAATTTTGTGATATTTTATCGCCACAGAGAGACAGAATACACAAGGGGCTTTGAGAAGTATGTGAGTAATTCACCAAAGAGACAAGGATGTTTGTAGCTGCTCATAGGAGACTTGCAAGGTCTTGCAAGTAAAAACTTGCAAGGTAAGATAAGCATGTGTAACTACTAACTGCTGTCCTGCCCATTATATGAGAATGGCTGTCAAGGATATGTTTTCAAGACTCAACACCCTGATAATGCACATAGACATATTTATATACATTCAGTTGTAACACTTCTCATCCAATATTTGGTAGATCACATTGTTTGTGAAGATGATGTGACGGTATGTGTACTGATGGATAGATTTGCAATTCCATCTGGACCAATGGCATTACACAGGATTTACTAAAGCAATATTTTTACTCAGTAAAGGAAGGCATTTAGAGATACATGAGGAAAAAAACCTGAGTTCAGCAGGCTAAATTTTTATCAAAAGAATTTTAAAAGATTAATTCTAAAATGAGTTGGCTTTTAATATGCTGACACAGTGCAAATACCGTTTATGTGTCTGGGCACCTTCAGTGAAGGAACAGCAAAGAAAATCAACAAGAAAATACAAATTGGCTGAGGAACCTCATACAATTAATTGGCTGCCAAAGGATTTGCATCAAGTGACAATTCTCAAAGCGCACAATGTAATAATACAGTAGTGAAATGCATAATGTGCTATTTTCATCATGATGACAGTGTAACAGTTAGAATCAAAGAAAAACACATTCCTCACATTATAGCATAGACTACCTGAAAGTTAAATAATTCAACAACAGCATAAATTATTGTCATATAAATTAAACATTATGCTTAGGAGAACACAGTTCATATGATTACTTGTATAGTAAAATGCAAAAGAAGCCCCGAACTTCACTGTTGAAACTTGATGCTGAATTGACTATACAATCATTAAGAATTTTAGTTTGACTTCTTCCTTCTCCAGCACCTCTTGAATCTATAGCTGAACTTTTAGCAAATTTAGCAGTAGTGACATGTTCTGAAAAACACTGGTAAAATTTTTATTAAAATAGGCAACTAGATAGATGTAAATTACTAATTCCATTGCAGAATTCACACACTGGAGAGCAAATACAATCATACTATTAGACAATGAAAATTCACAGAAAGGAAAGCACTAAAAAGCCAATATTTTTGTTACAGCTGAGCACCACAGAAAATAAAGATTTTTCACCTTTTTTTTTTCTTTGCTTGTTTTTGAAGGACTAGATAAGAGTCTGAAGTTAGCTAAGTAATTTTCCTACTTTAGATTTTAAATGTTGAAAAAACCTTGATACTTGTGACTCTATTAATTACTTTTTTCATGTATTCTAAACCAGAGTTGTTTCTAGAAGTGATTGTATTTCTTTGCATCTACAATAACCTCAGATAAATGAGGACAAATCCAAGAATCACAGAGTGGTTTAGTTTTAAGAGGTCCTGAAGATAATCTAGTTACAATTGCCCTGCCATGAGCAAGGACACCTTCCACTAGACTAGGTTACTCAGGGCTCCATCCAAAGTGGGCTTTGTACACCTCCAGGGATGGGACATCCACAACTTCCCTGGGCAACCCGTTGCAGTGCCTCACCACCCTCACAGTAAAGAATTTCTTCCTAATATCTCATCTAAGCCTACCTTCCTTCAGCTTAATGCCATCCCCTATTGCCCTACCGCTACACTCCCTTGTGGAAAGTCTCTCCCTAGCTTTCTTTTAGTAGTCTCCTTCTAGGTACTGAGAGCCTACAAAAATTACTGCTATTTTTGAAGCCATATTCTATTTACTTCCTATCCTACTCTCTAATGCAACAATTCCC
This sequence comes from Rhadina sibilatrix, assembly GCA_013400275.1. Classification (NCBI taxonomy): domain Eukaryota; kingdom Metazoa; phylum Chordata; class Aves; order Passeriformes; family Phylloscopidae; genus Rhadina; species Rhadina sibilatrix. The sequence goes on along the minus strand of VWYO01013103.1, from coordinate 7,968 downwards.
TGTACTTCTGCAGAAATTTTTAAAAATTAATATCAGAAAGTTACACTTTTAAAATATTAAAACTTGTAGAAAATCAAAAGTACAGTTCTCAACCTGTGGTATACAATTTCAAAAATATGACTAAAGTAAATTACCTCAAAAATAATAACACAAGATCATAGGTGCATATAGCAGGTCACTTCATTATAGTGTTTATATAAACATATATTTATGTATTTTATTAATTTTTAATTTTATTTAGTGTTTTTAATATGTATAAATAATATACTCAGTACTACTAATATCTTTATGAATATCATCTGAAGTACACATATGAAAAATGCATAAGACTTGTCAAATATTTTAGCAAACATATAATATTCATTAAAAATGCAGCAGATTTAAGAAGTTTATCTTTTTGAATTTTCTTTTTTTAGTTTCTTTTTGAGAAAATGCTATGTTATAATGATTTTTTTTTCTTTGCCTGTTTGATACAATTGGATTACTTGCCATTCAGTCTTTTAATTTGTGGCCAAGATAATGTTCATGTATATCTTCCTGACACAGTAAAACTCTTTATCTCAGTTCAGCAAAAGGAAATGTACCATTTTTGGCAGAACACAGTAGAGTGGTTTTTGATAAATGAAGAGCAGCAGCTTCTAAATATGATCATAAGTTGTTTGACAAGGAAAGAAAAATGAGAAAATACAGACCGGTTCATATTCAAAAGTTTGGGGTTTTTTCTCCTGAAAACAAATCCATATGCATTCAAGGAAACACACAACTCGTTGTTGCTCTGGAAAAATTTGTTTCCAGTTGTATATATTTATATCCCTTTGTGCATCCTCTCCATTCCCCCAGCTTTGACCTTCTTATTTGATCATTTAACAATACCCTGTAATCACTTTATTTTTCTTCCTTATTATCTTCTGTCTCATCTTTGAATTGTGATAATTTTTTTTTCCATTAACAGTTTCAAAATTGCCTGTTCCATTTCTCAGAATCTTCTTGTCTGCTGTATCTTATCTTTTCTCATGCTTCTTCTTATTCATAGTCTGGTACTTCAAGATAGGTTTTTCCAGCAATTTCTTTCACTTTGCATTTGCAGGATCCACTTAACATATGGAACTGGAAATCTCATCTAACTTTTCATATACATACACACTAGACTTCTGTATTTGAGCTAGTCACCTTAGGCTGTTTCATAATCATTTATGAGAAATAGACCCTTTTACAGTACATCATATGAAAAGTCCAGTATGAGTGTAAAGGGTCTAAATGACAAGGTTTTAGAACAAGATGGGCTACAGGGGTGGCTTCTGCGAGAAGCTCCTGGAAGCTTCCCTGTATCTGACAGAGCCAATGCCTCCTGGGTCCAAGACGGACCCACAGCTGGTCAAGGATGAGCCCATCAGTGATAATGGGCTACATTATTACATATATTGGGATAATGTATTCAAAAAGGCATAAAAACTGCAATTTTAGCTGGGGAGATGTATGAGAGTATGAGGGAAATGACTCTGCACACACCAAGATCAGTGAAAAAGGAGGAGAAAGTGTTTCAGGCGCCACAGCAGACCTCAACAGCAATCTGTGGTGAAGACCATGATCAGGCAGGCTGGATCTCATGGAGGTCCACAATGGAGCAGATATTCACCTGCAGCCTCTGGAGAACCTCGTACTGGAGCAGGTAGATGCACCTGAAGGAGACTTGGCCACATGGGAATCCTGTACTGAAGTAGGCTTCTGGCAGAACCTGTGTCTCCACAGAGAGAGAAGACCACACTGGAGCAGATTTGCTGTTAGAACTTGTGACCCCATGGGATACCCCACACTAGAGTAGCCCTTTCTTGAAGAACTGCACCCTATGGAAGAGACCTGTGGTGAAGCAGTTCATGAAGAACTTCAGACTGTGTGAACGACTCAGTCTGAGAAGTTTTTTGAGGACTCTCTCCCTTGGGAAGGACCTCACCCTGGAGCAGAGGAAGAGTCTGAGAAGCCCAGCCCATGAGGAGGAAGGAATGGCAGAGACAACAAGTGATGAAGTGGTGTCGACCCCCATTCTGTGTCATCCCTGCAAATAGAAATAGAGGTATTTTCTCTACCTCCTCTACCACTATTTTGGTGGAGGAGGTAGAGAAAATCATAAGTAAACTTGGCCCAGGAAGAAGGGACAGGTGAGGGGAAAGTGTTTTAATATTTGATTGTATTTCTCACAATCCTACTCAGATTTCATTGGTGATAAATTAATTTCCCCAAATTCAGTCTGTTTTGACAGTGATAGTAATCCTGAGTGATTTCTCCCTGTTCTTATCGGGATCCATAAGCTTTTTGTTAGATTTTCTCTCACCTGCCCAGCTGAGAAGGAAGAGTGATAGAGCAGGTTGGTGAGCACCTGACATCCAGCCAAGGTCATCCCACCACAGCAGGAAAGACAAAGGTATACTGGACTGAGTCAAGCTGAAGGTTGCCACAGTGATTTGGGAGCTGGAGCATATGACTAGAGGAGAAGCTGAAAAAAATGAGTACGTTCAGGTTGGAGAACAGAATTATGGGGCATCTTACTGTTGTCTTCAGCTACCTAATGGGAAGGTACTGAGAACATGGAGCCAGTTTCTTCTAAAAGATAAATAACAAAAGGACGAAAGAATGAACATAAGCTGAAACATGCAAAATTCAGATTCAATGTTAGGAAAAATAAATTTTCCATGATTGAAGTTAGACACTGGAACACGGCCCCAGAAACAGTCTCTAGAGATAGTATCTCCATCTTTGAAGATAAGGGAAGTAGACATGGGCCCATGCAAATTACTGTAGTTGACCTTGCAGTGGACAAAAGGCCTCTTGAGGCCCCTTCCAACCTACACGATATCACAAATCTATGATTTCTTTTAGCAGAGAACATATGATGGACCAAAAGTGTTTTATCCTCTGTTGTGGCCTTAAAAATACAGAAATGTTGTGAACACATGGACTCATATATTGAAGATGCTTGGAGATCCTGTCTACTCCAAACCCAGTGAAACACCATTCTGCTTTGTAACTTCAGTTGACAGTACTAGAGGCTGTTTAACTCTTTGGTCATCTAACAGTATTCCTAAATACTAAAAATTTTGAGAACTGCCATAAAATGAATTAAAAACATTATATGGTTTTAATGTGAATTAGTCATACAATGTGAAAATTAATTATCATGAGACGAAAGGGACATTTGAGAAATGAAAAAAAAAAACCCAAACCAGTCTTAAGCTCTATTTTCAAAGATCCCAGAATAGAACATGATACTTCTATTAGTAAGACAACACAGTTTCATTTCCATTACAAAGACCAATTTAACAACATATTTACTCCTGTCCTGTTGAATGAATCTTTCATTAAAATGTTTTCTCTACTAAACATTGTATTTTTGCAAGTACGATTTCTCTGCAGTTGTCAACAAACATCTCAATTGCATACACAGTTCAGAACCCAGCAGAAATGTTCAAATGCAAATATTTCAGTCCAAGAAAGAAACCCCACACTCTTGAGTGTTGGTATTCTTTAAGAACTATGGAAATTCAGATACGGAGGAAGTAAGTTAGTAGGCTGATGTAAGTCACATGCCCATACCACATTCTTCTTTTTTTTTTTTTTCTTT
>VWYO01013088.1:0-15136 GCA_013400275.1 Rhadina sibilatrix | reverse complement strand
AGAACCACTTTCCCAGAGGGTAGCCTAGCCATTGAGGGGACAAATATATGTAATTTAGAAGATGCCACTCTTTAGTAATGGAGTTCTTCAAGTTCTCTGAAAGGCTGATAAAGCAGACTCACCCTGCAGAATGAAATCGATAAGCCCTTAAGAGGACTCCTGAGGAGGGCAAATGCACATAGCATAGAATCACAAAGCAACCTCTAAGGACTTTTATGGATGATATGGGTGGTAAAATATATGAAGAAATTTTGGAAATACCTTATTTTTAGAATTTTGATAGTAGAGAGGGAAGGTGTTAGAAGCTCCTCCACAAACCACTTTGCATTTTGCTTTTAGAGTAGTGCAAAGAACCTTTGCCTGTTTCTGCATATGCAGCAGACAGGGATGAACTGAGGGAAGTTCTACAGCCCTTGAATTTATGATTGTCTGAGCTCGGCTTCTTCATTGTGGAAACAGTCCAGGGAAGAGTAGGGCTTCTGGTTCAGTTAAGAGAATATGTGAGAATGACTCTGAGAGATCTCATGAATCTCACTGTGAGACTTTGTACAAGCAGTGGTGGGCGGAGTTTGGAGGTTTGTGACTTTGCCCAGGCCAATGCACAGGTCGAAAGAAAAGGCCAAACTCCAAGCTTCTCACTACCAACTCCTTCTCCCTCCCAGGAGCAGCTCTCCAATGTCAACCTCTCCAAGTTCCGCAAGATCCAGCACGAGCTGGAGGAAGCCGAGGAGCGGGCTGACATTGCAGAGTCACAGGTCAACAAGCTCCGAGCCAAGAGCCGGGAGTTCCATAGGAGGATAGAAGAGGAAGAGTGAGAATATCACCAGGCAGCAAAGTGACCTGAGGGCTGCACAAAATGTGAACCTCTTGGTCACTTTCCTTCTGCCATGGGTCTTTGTACCCACCTCAGTGTCTAGTGAATAAAGACTGTAGTAGATTCCTCTGCATACACGCTGTGACCAGTGCCTTCTTTGGGTTTTGCTTCCCTTGGGCAATTGCACTGCAGAAGAAGTTTCCTTACTTTTCCTCTCTGGGACAAGGGAGAAGCTGGTGCTTGAGCACAGCCGGGCACTGCTGGTGGCACTCAGGGCCGACCCTGCCCCCCCAGCAAACTCACAGCTCTTTCTACCCTCACCTCCTGCACTCCAAGGCCAAACCAAACTGCCCCTCAGCCTTCACAAGAGCCATTGCTGGAGGAGGGCACAAGGCTGACAGGAGCTCTGGAGGAGGCCCCTACCAGGAGGATCAGCCCATCACGTGTCTCCTTTCATCCTCAATGTCAAAAGCCCAAAATAGCCCCGCTCTCCTAAGACTCCTGTGCGGGGTCGTGGCTGTTTGTGGGGATGATTTGCTTCCACTAATAGTGCCTGAAGACATTCCTGGGCGGGTAGGCTGCCTTCTATGTCGCAGTGCAACGTGCTGCCGTGGAGGAGCTGGACACGTGTGCCGTGTCCCAAGGCAGCAGCTGCTATTCTTACCCCAGAGAGACTCACTGCAGCACAGCTCCATTGCCAGCTGAAAGGTTAAACATCAGAATGGGGCCTTAGTGTGCTCTCCCTGCTCCGAGCCTGAATCCAGAGTGTTCCACTTTGGAACCCATGCAATGGCCCTGTGTCAGCTCAGCTCCATGGCCATTCCCTCCTTGGGATGTGCTGTCCCATGGGCAGCACAGCAGCTGCCCAGGTACTGCCAGCAGTCAGCTGGGGTCTTTGGGGTGGATGGGCCTTTGCCTCTCTCATTTTAACCAATAAATGGAAAAGACAGGCTGGGCAGCAGCTCTGAAAGTGCAGCATTTTACAGCTGCCATCCTGGAGTCCCTGTCTGGGTGAGGATGAAGGCAGAGGCAGGGCTTGCTCTGAGGTCCAGCAGTGCTGCAGGAGCCATCCATGTCCCTTTTCTCGAGCTTTGCCTTCCCAGCACTCATTTAGGGAAGGCTGTAGGGCTGTTTTCCAGAGGTCCCTCAAGTGCCCGGGGAGTATCAGGGCTGCAGGAGAAGCCCTGGCCAGGCTGGTGGCTCTGACATGATGGTTATGGAGACTCAGCCCTGCCTTCACCTCGACTCCCCTGGCCCTCTGCAGAGCTCAGGAAAGCCGTGTCCCTGCTGGGTGCAGTCACCATGGGTGATCAGGCAGAGGACACCGAGCTCAGGACATTGGCTGGGATGGTGGCCGTGCCTTTCCCCTCAGGCCTTGGCTGTTGCTCTGGCAGCACAGCACAGCACAGGCCGCATCAGCTTTCTCCTCAGCTTTCTCCTCAGCTTGGGCCTTGTCACCTGACCCTGAGGGACAGAGCAGTTCCTTTAGGGATCCCTGGCAGGAAGCCAACAGCATTATTCCTGGTGAAGGGAGCAGGGGGTGCCGGTCCCACGGCCCCATCAGGCTCCTGTCAGTCACAGGGAGCTCCGGGGGCAGCAGCTGAGCAGGGCCTCTGCTCCAGGCACCCAGTGCCAGGGGATGGCAGCCTGGAGCCATCGAGGGCACCCTGCTCTGGGCCCTGCTCCATGCACACCAGCAACGAGATCTTGCTTTCTATGAGTTGGCCTTGGTCTGTAGGATCACAGTAACATACTTTATGTGCAGAGGATGCTTTATAAGTTCAAAAAGTGCTTGGAGAAATTAATCAGTTAAAATTCCACCATAAGGTCTTAAGTACTCGGGCATTGCATTCTGATTTGGGACTCCAAAAATACAAATTTCTGGAATTAGGAGAGTTCTGTAGAATGCCATTCTATGCTGATACTCCTTCCTGTGCATTACTTTCAACAACAGAAAGCTGGGCTGCATGAACCTTTTATCTCTCAAGGACTGCTTGTTTTAGGTTATGACCGAGTTTCCTGCAGTGATTAATACCATGCTATTTCATTATTTCCTTTTCCTTCCCCTTCCTTCCTGCTCTTATAGTTACTTGCTTCTTCAATTACCTCTTCCTGTCTGCCAGGTTGCCCACTCCACTCACCTGCTTTGTAATAAGAGCGCCTCAGCTGCCTTGGCAGGGGCTACAAAGGGCATCCTGAGCGTCACCTCCTTGGATGGGATCTGCTGCCCAGACCTCTTCCGCTGATGTCTCTGTTGAGACAGGAGAAGTGTGAATCGCAGTGCACGAGTGGTGCGCACTTGAAATTGCCCATGCTCTAATCCCAGATTATGGGATTTATTTGCCTCTCATGTTCAGTTATTCAGTTTATTTGCCTCTCGTGTTCAGCTTAGACTCACTCCAAGACTTCCAAGAATACCACTCTGTGGGAACCTACTTGGAAACAAATTTATAATTAAAGTTCCCCCTAGGACAGGTGCATTCACTTTCTTTGACATGTAGTAGAGGTAAATCACAGCTGCATTAGGATCTACAGAAATTAATCTCTGACTAGAGCAGAAGGGACAGCAAGGCCATCACAGCTCCTCCACAGCCAGCTTGTGACATTCAGCTTATCTTCACAGGTGCTCACACTTAGACACAGAAATTTTTGGTCACGTTTGACGGTAAAGAATGCTTGGCCTATTCTTTACCTGCAGCTTTTAAGTCTTACCAGTTATGGTCCTCAGTAGTTCTTCCTCGGAAATCATTTATTGCTTCCAGCAATTGCCTCAGCCTATTCCTTCAGCCACATTTATCAGAAACGTTCAATGGCAAATTTCCTAACCAGATGTCACACCAAAATGATGGACTAAGCATGTTCTGCTCATAACACTGAGTGTGACATAACATTGAAAGCATGAACCTTAATGGAGCGACACTGAATTGAAAACCAACCTTTTAATATGGAAAATGTGCTCTTACCCTCTCCAGGGCTGAGTTTTCAGTCATATCCGAGCAGAAGTACGGGGTGAGCAGTGCTACTACAGAGCAGTGCTCTGACATTTCTGCCTCCCCTCTGCTAACATTCCTGGCAGCTCTCATTTTACACAGAGGGCAGCAGAAAAGCTGCTGCAGCAGGGGCTGAGCATTCCCTGTCAGACTGTCCATGACAAGCTGCAGAGCAAACTGACCTGTCTAGGCAGGCCCTACCTTAATGAAAGCAGGGCCAAAACAGAAGCATTTGCAAGCTGAAAACCCTGCAAGGATTTAAGAATTTGTTTTTTGGCAGTGGGGGGAAATAACGAGCAAGACATTCAGACTCCTTCTTACACCATTGCTCTTTCTAGAAGAGTTGTAACTGTACTGTAGTTCTAATCTACATGATTTTTGTATCTGCCACTGTCACTATCACAGGAAGAAAATGAGGGATGTTGTGATAGGGTCTGTTAGGGACCACCTGAACAAGACAAAGTAGTGAAGGGATTTCTACAACTAATAGAAACTCAAGTCTCCTCTGCCTTAGGGAGGTTTTCAGCCATGTGTACATCTGCTGTAAGGGCAACAGCACCTGGCAAGCTCTTCCAGAAATTCTTAGGTAGTGCTGATGTCAATATCCCAATGTAAATACTGGACAGCAACAATGAGTATTGGAAGCAGGGTGAACTTGTCATAAATATGATCCCAGATGGTACCTCATTCTACAGCAAACACATGATGACTGGATGAAGGATCCAGTGGAAAGCTGCAGAGATAAGCAACCGAGTTAGCACTCTAGACTTTGTAAGATAGGAATTCACTGCATCCAAGGAACTGCTAGTTAGCACACACTTTGCAGCAGCTGTGAAAGAGAAGAGACTGCTCAGGAGAGCTTTATAAACACAATCATATTGAATTTTGGGGACTATTTTAGTCCTTCATAGGATGCTACATTACATGTAATGTCATAGATCAATTCTCAAACAGCTTTATTTTTAGCTATGTCCATATCTCTAGTCAAACCAGGTAAATAAATCTACACTGCTTTTCTTTCACACCCTAATTAGTGATTTCTACAAGCACTCATTGGCAATGAGTACTAGAACCCAAAATAACATCTGCTCATACTGTATGGAGCAGTTGTAGTCTCCTATGGGTGTTACATGAGTTGCTTGAGCAGTGTGGTAGCCCCCTCTTATTTGCAGTTGGTATTTCTGTCCTGAAAGGACAGCTGCTGAGAAATGAAGAGATACTTGGTGAAGAGCCTGAAGCAGGAAACTTGAGGAACCTGAATTCCCTGAACAGAAGGAACATGGAGAAATTTTAACACAGGACTTCAATGCTGGGCATGGCAAGAGCTAGAAGGATTTCAACTTACCAGTTTTCACCTCTCCTGAGTGTAGTCTGTTCAGTATGAGTCTGCTGCTCAACCAAAAAAGGCAAAGGCTATGGTCACTATCCATTCCTCAGAACTGAATGATTCCTTTCTCTAAGGATTTGTGAATAGCAGCTGAACATACAGAGAAATTTGGCAGGAAGCCCCTATTCCTATATGAAGCATTATTTTGTGGAGGTTGCATTATTAATCAGATGTTAAATGCTCTCTACATTAATGTATTGCACTAGACAAGAATTCAAAATTTCCACACCAGTCCTCTGGTAATGGGCAGCTCTTCTTCCTAATCCATATGAAAAGTTTGGCCTTTTGAGATATTCCACTGTCTTCATAACTCATTTAGTGAGCTCAGGGGTGAGCTCTGGATTTGGTTCAAATCTGGGGCCCCAAATGTGCCAGAGGAGTCTTGGAAGGGGCTCCTACAGCACAGGAAATCATCTGATGCTGCATATTACACTGGATCACAGGCACTGTTTTTCTGACCACTTCACTGTGATATTCCTTGAGCTATTTTAATGATTGAAATGCAAATGACCAGGAGAAAAATGTCTTTAGATCTAGAGGATCTGAAAAAGTCTAAATGATTAAGATCAAGTGTGGATGCGGCACTTGGGGATCAGGTTTAGGTGCAGACTTGGCAGTCCTGGGATAACAACTGGACTGGTCTTTTCCAGCCTAAACAATTCTGTGTGTCTATGATACTGTGATTACACCCTTTCCTAAAACTTAGGACCAGTTATTCTCCTGGACTACCAGCAAATCTCTTTATCCCACACCATCAGCATTACACACCCTGCTGTCTCTAATGCCCTGGTACAGAAGGTGCTGTGTTGTTAGGTGTTTCTGAGACTGTGAGTGTGTAAATACACTTATTTTGATCTTGGCACTGCAAGAATGAGCATATATCAGAATGAACAGCAGCTGGAATTTTATGCCAAGGTTTGTATGATTGGAACAAGCATGGCATGCTGGTTTTTGAGGAGTTGGAGGCAGGGAGGGGATATGGGAACCTCTGGAACTTCAGGTTTGATGGAGGGAACTTGTTATTTATGCAGACAATAAAAGGTGCAAATACACATCAATTTCAAGTAAGAAATGTATGACTGTCAAAAGTGACAAAGTTTCTTGAGAAAACTTTTTTAAATGCTTTTAAAATTAAATACACACAAACACATATATTATCTATGCACGCACGAGCATGTATTTAATTTTGATGTGATAGTGTATCCCCTCCTTCCTACTCAGGTCTGCTCTACAATCTCAGGAATTCCCATAAAGCCTTGATGAGTGTCTCCCTTGACTATACCAAGAGCCCTTGCATGGCTAAGGTGGGAGCAGCAGTGCCTGTATCAGGAACTCCTGTTGCCTGGAAAAGGTGAAGGATGAGAGAGGAAATAATCAGTCACTTGCTGAAAGCCTTGGAACTTTCCCTACCTTAATCACAACCAAGTAGAATGGTACCATTGTTGCTGGAGTTTTGGTAACTCCAGTACCATTGCTACTGGAATTTTCGAAGCACCAGTAATTACTGACCTGGATTGTGTCCAGGATGGAAATGTATAGATGACTGAAACCATACATCTTGCAATCCTATAAATAGCAGGCCTTAGTGAGGCACTTTGAGCTCTCCTGGACTGCAGCAGGCTGCAGCCAGTATCTCCCTCAGACTGAGGTGCCTCTCAAAACTCATGAACTCTCAAGTTTATGAAAAATGGAGGACTGATTTTCAAAAAATTCACTAAAAGCTGAACCACCAGAGCAATGTCCTCCACTCCCTGAGGCTCAGCTCTTGCCCACTGAGAAATTCCAAGACTTTTGAAGTGAATATTTCACTGAACTCAGAGGGAATTTTTACCAGGTGTAACCCTTGAACATTTATATACACACCTTTGTGTTTGTGTGAGTGCATGTGTGAGTTCATTTAAGCACTCTACAGCAAGTATAGTTCTAATGTTGCTATCTGGGATCTATAATTAAGTCACTGTTGCAATTGTAATAAATCCTTTTGAATCACTTTATGAATGTCAAATTAGTCAATGATTAAGTCCTGCTAAAACCCTTTAGACACAAACTGTTGACCAGGTCTGGTATTATGATTGGATCCAACTGCACTTAGACTATGTAAAGAGTTTAGAAACCAAGGGGCCCTCTGTGAACCTTGTAACTCAACAGGAGGATTTTTCTTACGCTTTTTACCCTTTTTGCATCCTCAGTAGTTGTGCAAATCATTCTAAAGGACTTCTTAGTTGATTTTTCTTGATCTTTATAGCAGGTAGTAGAGCAACAACCTTGCCATCAAATTTTGTTGTACTTTTGCAAATTTATATTGAACTCTCTTACTAATGCCTTTGATGGTGATACTTTAAGCAACCTTAACTCATTTGCAACATTTGATTCCTCAACAGTCAGCTCAGGAATCTATTCAAGAGCTCCATATCAAAGTGGAGTCTCCCATTACTTGGGATCAGGCTCCCAACTCACTGTATTTCAAACCACTTCAGCTATTGAGAGTGCCCTATACAGAAAACTCAGCTGCAATAGATTTTTACTTCCTGCTTTTTAGAAAATACCACTGAAAAGTGGCTCCCAACATTATTTGCTAGTTTTTGACATATTTTCCCTGTTCCTCCCCATGCATATGTTCCTAAAGCATCATAGGCGTTGTCATCACCATTACATGACTGAAAAGTTGTGGTATAAACATACCAAGGAAACTACCATGGGTCAAGGAGCAAATCACTGAGAAAGGCAGCAATAGAACCATGCAAGTTCTCTAAGTGCCTTGAGTAGTCCAGATTCTCTCCTTAACACTCTTGACAAATTATTTATAGATGTATTCACGTAGTCAGTAAGATATAAAAATGTTCTAATTATATCATTCAAATCAAGTGACAATTATGCCCTTAGTTTGACAGACAATGCTTGGCCAAAAAAGGTTTGCCAGAAATGTTTTGACCGAAGAAAGGGGGACCATCTGCAGCATCTGCAGAGGGACACTATAAAATCCGCCAGAGAGAAGTCTAGCCTGTCTCTGCAGAAGGCTTCCAGGTAAGTGCATGCATTTCATGAGCTTGGAGAAAGAGGATAATGTGCTTGCAATATCCTATTTCATTTCTTCTGTCTCTAACAACCATTTCCATGAGGGAGTGCCCATGAGAGCAAAAATTTTCAGTGTAATTTTTATGCATGTCTGTATTTTCAATCTACAGTATTACATGGAATTCTGTTCAGCAGTAAGAAAAAACTGCCATTCCTATTTTACAGGATTGACCATCTTCCAGGATACAAACTGTTCTCCAAAGGTAATACACTGAACAATCCATTCCTAATCTGTATTCTAGGACGGGACTTTTAAAGAGCTGCATGAATTCTCTTCATAAATCCTCTTAAATTCCAGTTGAATTAGCTTAGACTAGATAATTGGAAATAGGGAGGATCTATAAAATGAAGTAATTTTTAATTTTTAATAGAAAAGGCAATCCTTTCAGCAAGAAAGTACTCTCTTGAAGACTCTGTGCTCATAATTAAGGATTGGAACAGAGAGTGATTTTTCTATGACTGTGGATCCATTTATATGAAAAATTCAAACCTTGTCAGAATTCAGGGTGACTTACCAAACTGTACTAAATATTCATATGTTCTATTTAGTATTACAAGATCTACATGTTGTAGAAGTCTAAGTCATACTCTTGGGTTTGGACTATGGTACTTTTAATTTCAAATCAAAGTGGATTTAATTGATTTCTTCCTAAGAGCTTATTTTGGAGACTAACTAGGAATTTATTTGCTAAAGAGCAAGGAGCTTTCTCATTGGCATAGATTGTATTATTCTTCTTGATGACCAATAATGTTTTTTTTTCTCCACAAGACACCTCTGCTGACGAGTTTTCATTAGAGGGCAGACATGGCCTCTGGAGATGCTGAGATGGCTGTTTTTGGGGAGGCAGCTCCTTACCTCCGAAAATCGGAAAAGGAGAGAATTGCAGCCCAGAACAAACCTTTTGATGCCAAGTCATCTGTCTTTGTGGCTCATCCCAAAGAATCCTTTGTGAAAGGGACAATCCAGAGCAGGGAATCAGGCAAAGTCACTGTCAAGACTGAAAAGGGAGAGGTGAGTCAAAAACAAGGCTGAAGGACAACATTTGATCCCCACTTTCAGCTTTCAGGTGATACATGTGGGTCTGTTGTTTCCTTGACAGACCCTGACTGTGAAGGAAGACCAAGTCTTCTCCATGAACCCTCCCAAGTATGACAAAATCGAGGACATGGCCATGATGACCCACCTGCACGAACCCGCTGTGCTGTACAACCTCAAAGAGCGTTACGCAGCCTGGATGATCTACGTAAGTGGCAGCAGCAGCAGCAGCTTCCTTTGGGCAGCCTTGGGAACTGCTGGGCCAGGCTGAGGGGAAGCCAACGTGCTGTGTCCCTTCCCCACAGACCTACTCGGGTCTCTTCTGCGTCACTGTCAACCCCTACAAGTGGCTGCCGGTGTACAACCCCGAGGTGGTGTTGGCCTACCGAGGCAAGAAGCGCCAGGAGGCCCCTCCACACATCTTCTCCATCTCTGACAATGCCTATCAGTCCATGCTGACTGGTAAGTGCCTGATTGCCTTTGAGCTGCTCTTGAAATTGTCTGTTTGTAGAGGCAAATGTAGGGTATTCTCAGGAAATATGGTGCTACACTTAACAAAAACAAAACAAAACAAAAAGTGTTTGAAATTAATGGAAGATTAATGCACTTAACTCTAATGGTCTGTGAGAGCTGAGTGTCAGTTTTCCCATTAGAATCACTAAAGACCTGGACATAATGTAGAGGGTATAAATTCACTGGAAAGAAATCACCTATTTTGTGATGTTGACCTTATGCCTATAATGGAATCTGACATATATGGATGGATTTCTGTATCTTAATCACTAAATTAGTCTCAGATGGAGAATATAGGATACAGTTAAATGACACACATCCTATAAATGATATGCATAATATCAATTTAAATTTTCAAGCATCAGTGCTGACAAATAAAACAGAGGTCTTTAAATAGGTACGTAAGCATTACCTGAGGCACATGTGCAAAGGAATTTCATTATGTAGATCATAGCCATGTGATCTAAATTACATACAGCCTTTAATGATCTCTGGAGCTCCTGCACTTGTCTGTAACTGCATCTATAAATCAATTGCACTGTATAGTGAAAAGTAAACTTCAAAAAACAGTATCAAGGAAAAAATAAAGCTTTTAACATTTAAATTGAGTGACTTCAAAAAATTTCTTTCTGCTTTCTCCTCCTCCTTTCACCTCTTAATTTTCTCTTCCTTATATATATGAAATTAAAGGTGTGCAGGAGTTTAGAACTTCTTCTCTTGTTTTTTTCTTAGATGCTGGGAAATGCATTCAGAATTAAAAAAAATGAATGTTGTTGATGTATAATCTCAAGAATGCATAATTTCTGTATATATAGGGACTAAAAAGAGAGGTGGAAAAGGGTGAAAGAGGTTTGTCAGATGCTTCTGTAATTAATGATGCCTCCAAATTTCCATAAGATTATTCAAGAAACTTTTAGCTTCAGAAGTATTAATATCCAAGGAAATTACAACCACAATGTTTTTATTACCTGTACTTGCCTATTAAGAGATAAATAAGTAGCTTGATGAAAAGACAATGTAAGGAAATGTATGACAATAAAAAGACAATGTAAGGAAAGGGATAAAGCTACTGAAGTTTCTCTAAAGTGATTTCTTTACAGAACCTGTTGCTTATAGCTGAAGTACTCCTGGTAGCATCAAAAGTACCCATTAGAATTCCCTGGGCACTTTTTGCTATTTCTGTTCTGGATCCTCTGGAAGCTTCAATTCTTCTTTTTTTCCTAGTCCTTGAATTTCTTATTCGTCTTTTCTTATCTCTGTTTCCTACCTCTGTCTCTTCACAGATCGGGAGAACCAGTCCATCCTGATCACGTACGTACACCCCCTGTGTGAGTCCCTGCAGGGCTGCCCAGTGCCAGGGCACCTCCTGCCTGACCACGCACCCTCTGCTTCTCCCTTGGCTTTGCAGCGGAGAATCCGGTGCCGGGAAGACTGTGAACACCAAGCGTGTCATCCAGTACTTTGCAACAATTGCAGCCAGTGGGGAGAAGAAGAAGGAGGAAAATGCATCAGGCAAAATGCAGGTAAATTAGTAGACACTAATTAGTGTTGGGATCAATGCTTTCCTTTGTTCCTAATATGATTTTTGGAAAGCATACCAAGCAATACTTATCATTCTGTAGGGAACGCTTGAGGATCAAATCATCAGCGCCAACCCGCTGCTGGAGGCCTTTGGAAATGCCAAGACCGTGAGGAATGACAACTCCTCACGCTTTGTGAGTTGTTACTTAGGAAAACAGTCAACACTAATTTCAATATTCTTGCTGTCCAGATTGGTTAATTAAGTCTTGGTTGATTTTCCTGCTGCTTTCAGGGTAAATTCATCAGAATCCACTTTGGTGCCACAGGCAAACTGGCTTCTGCTGACATTGAAACATGTAAGAGACACCCATCTGGCATGATCCCCTTCCCTCCCCACTTTTTGTGCTTGACTCTGTCCTACCATCCTTGCCAGATCTGCTGGAGAAGTCCAGAGTCACTTTCCAGCTCAAGGCGGAAAGGAGCTACCACATCTTTTATCAGATCATGTCCAACAAGAAGCCTGAGCTAATTGGTAGGAAAGATCACGAACCTTTTTTGAAGGAAGATCACTGAGCAATAGTTCTTTGTGTTATCTGGAAACTAAAGTAAACCTGTTTTTCTTCTTCTATTGCTTTCAGACATGCTCCTCATTACCACCAACCCTTATGATTTCCACTTTGTGAGTCAAGGTGAGATCACAGTCCCCAGCATTGATGATCAGGAGGAGTTGATGGCCACAGATGTGAGTAACTTTACCAAATGATCATCTGGTGGATTTGTGCCCTGGTATGTGTACATTTGTATTTCTGTTGCCAGAGTGCCATTGACATCCTGGGCTTCAGTGCTGATGAGAAAACAGCCATCTACAAGCTGACAGGGGCTGTCATGCACTACGGGAACCTGAAGTTCAAGCAGAAACAACGAGAGGAGCAGGCAGAGCCTGATGGCACAGAAGGTATCAGCAGAGTCAGCAAGCTTTCCAAAAGAGATAGCCTTTTTTACATAAGGACTTAGGCAGACTTCAGGCTTTAAATGCATAAACTAAGAGTAGTTGCTCCATGACTAGATGCCAATCGAGGCATTTTTCTCACTTAATGATACCTATACTATTTCCTTTGTGGTTACTATATTAGAGATCCAATGTACACTGACAGGAAGCCAGAAGACTTGCATATCAATTGCTGTAACATTGCTAATCATACTGAAGTTGAAATACACTTTGCAACCTCTGATGTAGTATGGAGCAGTGAGAAGGTTCAGTCCTAACAAGACAGAAGGCTGTGCTCCTCTTTACCCTCACCTACTGAAGAAAACTCTGATGTGAGATGTGTACTTCATTAGTCTCTGTCACAGCAGGAAGGATAGTCCATACTTGTATCTTTCTGAGTGATAAATCCTCCTGCTGTATGACTAGAAAGTTTGTAGTTCCATACTGACACCTGAAAGAGGATAAAAGCAATGACCTTTCTTGAAGAAAGTTTGCAGAAACTGAAGTTCAGAAAGAGTTTTAGAATCTGAGTCCTGAACACAAAAGAGAAATTATCTTTGTAGCTTTGGAAGATACTGTTGTGCAACCTTGTGGAGAACATTATTGGGCCAGTCAGTCAAACACTGACTTTTAGGAATTTTTGAATATCTACTCTTTTGTCTTTTCAGGTGTTTAGTTGCTGACAAGGCTGCCTACCTGATGGGTCTGAACTCAGCAGACCTGCTCAAGGCCCTCTGCTATCCTCGAGTCAAAGTGGGGAATGAATACGTCACCAAGGGCCAAACTGTGCAGCAGGTAGAAAAAATATGATAATGTGGAGTGTGCTGTGATGGTTGCCATTGATTCTCTTCTGCCGTGAATAGTAACCTCCAAAGCTTTCTCTGTGCTTTAGGTAAACAATTCAGTGGGTGCCCTGGCAAAGGCTGTCTATGAGAAGATGTTCCTGTGGATGGTTGTTCGCATCAACCAACAGTTGGACACGAAGCAGCCCAGGCAGTACTTCATTGGTGTCCTGGACATTGCTGGCTTTGAGATCTTTGATGTAAGGAACACAGTTTTCCTAGCATTTTTGTAGAAATATAATTGAGAATTTTGAAATACATTTAATAGAAGCAAGTATCTCCCTACAATTTTTCATAGGGCTTTTGGAATCATGTTTTTAATCCCGAAAAAATAACAGAATAGAAAATTAATCTTCTAATTGATCTAAACTAGAAACCTCTCTTTTCTAAATAGAAAGCCTATCTTAGAGAGATAGCAAAGGAAAACAACACAGAAGAGGACTTGTATTTAAAGTATAAGATATGGTGGATTAGGATTGCACAAGAAAACACCTTGGTATTATCGCTGATCCTTGAAAGTGTTGTATGTCTTTTGATGTCTGGCAGTACAACAGCTTTGAGCAGCTGTGCATCAACTTCACCAATGAGAAACTGCAACAGTTCTTCAACCACCACATGTTCGTGCTGGAGCAGGAGGAGTACAAGAAGGAGGGCATTGAATGGACATTCATTGATTTTGGGATGGACCTGGCTGCCTGCATTGAGCTCATTGAGAAGGTATCCTTCCTGTTCAAATCTAATATAAATTGGGTGTCTATGCTTGCCAAGAGAAACAATTAAGAAGCACGTGAGAATATTTTGGCTCCTTCAAATATATACACTATGAAAGCGACAACAGTGTAGAGGTATTTTTGGAGATCACTATTCAGATATCAGGACTTTTGGCGAGAGAATTCATTACCAAATTATAAAATGAAGTCAGAAAGGTGGTCATATTCTCTAAATACTTATGGGTAAACAGGTTTCATGGAGAGGACAGTATTTCACATTATCATTTCTATAATAACTTCATCGGCAAAGGCATTTCCATAATTTTGAATGAACCAGCAACACTGAAAAAAGTTCAGTCTTAGCTGATTTTCTCTGACTTAAAGTCAATATGGGAACAGCTTCCTTTTCTGACTTCAGCAACTTTCTAACCAAGAGATGTCTCCTTTCTAATCTGTTTCTCCCTCTTGTCTGTAATAATCTCTTCCAGCCCATGGGCATTTTCTCCATCCTGGAAGAGGAGTGCATGTTCCCCAAGGCAACTGACACCTCTTTCAAGAACAAGCTCTATGACCAGCACCTGGGCAAGTCCAACAACTTCCAGAAGCCCAAGCCTGCCAAAGGCAAGGCTGAGGCCCACTTCTCCCTGGTGCACTATGCTGGAACAGTGGACTACAACATCTCTGGCTGGCTGGAGAAGAATAAGGACCCTCTGAATGAAACTGTCATTGGGCTGTACCAGAAATCATCTGTGAAGACCCTGGCTTTACTCTTTGCCAACTATGGTGGAGCAGATGCTGGTCAGTTTGATAGAAGTTGTGTTTTTGATGAGGGATAATTGTCACAGAATTAAAGCCATAAACACTAAACATCTAAAGTTGTTTCATCTTAATTTTAAAATTTTTTGTTTTCCTATATTGAATTCACAGAGGCTGGTGGTGGCAAGAAGGGAGGCAAGAAGAAGGGTTCCTCTTTCCAGACTGTCTCAGCTCTTTTCCGGGTATAGTACTGCATCTGTTATCTCTGAAACATGAAGAAAGGGGGTGAGCTAATATAAATTTGGAAGAATTATTTAAAATTACTGTAAATTGGATAAATTTCTTTGGAAATTCCACATAAGGTTTTTCAGGGTCAATTTTAGCATTGCATTTACAACTTGAGAAGTTGTAAAATCATTACCTGGACTTGGTGAATCAAACCTGCAATAGAAGGAAACTCACACTGGTAATTGGTTCCTCTAGGAGAATCTCAACAAGCTGATG
>VWYO01013064.1:40731-54431 GCA_013400275.1 Rhadina sibilatrix | reverse complement strand
AAAAAAAAAAGAAACAAAAACTCTCCCTACTGATGCTTTNAAAAAAAAAAAAGAAACAAAAACTCTCCCTACTGATGCTTTTAACTTTCATGGTTTTCAGATTCTGTGCTGCCTAGGGGTGTAGTTCTGAGCCTTGTATTAAGTGCTAGTAAACTCTCTTCACAGTGTAGGTAGACAAAACAAATCCTTTTCCTGCTGAAGACCAAGGACAATGAGTACAACTTTCAGACCCAAAAGCATAAAGAACGGTGGACTGAAGAGAGAAACAAGAAGGATGGGACTTCATAATCTGAAGCTGTAATTGGGCAATTAAACCCCAATATGCAAATGGACCAAAACTTACAAAAGTGTAAGACCGCGTGGCTGGTCGTCCATTTTGTGATCATTTTAAGTCCACCTTGAGTGTTGCCCTGGTCAGGCTCTTGTCCTGCCCAAAGTATACCCTTAAAGGCCCTTCAATAGTTATCTGCTTTATTTCTTAGCTCTGTCCAGCCTCTATTCCAGGTCAGCCTTCCCAAGCCATCACTACCCCAGAGCACTGGGAAGAGGAGGATGGAAGCTGTTTCAACAGAATGCAGCAGGTTACAGAGAGAAAAATCTGAGAGTGTGGGATGCTCTCTGCAGCCAGAGACTTCTGTGCAGTGAGTGAGTGCTCACAATTAGTCTGAAAGGTGAAGTTTGTCATCATGGGCCCAATTCAACAATTTTGCTGTGTGCAGCTCTGCCTCACACAAAGAGCCCACAAGCTCATTGATTGTAAACGTCTTGCAGAGAAGGGTTTCAGAAATGAATTATGCATCCTGACTGAAAGAAAAACACTCCATGGAGAATCAATCTTCATACAGCAACTGAAGACTTCACACTTGTTTCAAAACATCAACCCCAGAACAATATCCAGTGTTGTCAAGCCTTTAGAGTCATGTTTGAGTAGGAGAAACAATTGTTGGTGTGTGACATCTGGTGTAACTTCATGCTTTAATATGGAACAGTCAGCCCTTCATGCTAGTATTTTTTAGATAAATACCACAGACACCAGAGAATCCAATGCTTCCTTTCAACCATAGGGAATTATTTCTGATCTAGCACCAAGACTTCAATTTAGAGAAAAAAAGAAGTGCTTAAAGAGACACTAAATATAATGCAAATGTTATTTCAGAGGTGACATCCCCTCCAGATATTTTAAAGTAATGCAGTTTTCTGCAGTGATCTGCAAGCTTTCCTTCATTAGAAATTGGAAGGTATCATAGGAAAAAAATATCCTGGAGTAATGTCACTTTCAGAGCCAGTCTTTGGGGAAGAAGCATGATGCAGTGATTTCAGCCTGCATCTAGAAAACCTGCTTTCAATGAAATGCTACAAGTGTCTGTAACAGGCTGGCAAAGAAATCATCATCCTGTACCTTTGTTATGCCTAAGAAAGTAGTCTGTAACAGGCGATTTCAAACCTGTTGAAGGATATTAGTGAAGCCTGTTGAAGGATATTAGTGATTGCAAGGTACTCTGAGATGGTGCAGAAATGTCATGTAAAGAACCTGTCACAGGCAAGGAAAATGAGATGGCAGATTGTCTGGGAGGAGACAGAGAAATACTCCCAAATGCTCAGCCTCAGCGGACATGCTTCCTCCAAAATCAACAGTGATGTTTCCATCAAGAAACATCAAGACTTATGAAAATGTTCACTGCTTCCAGAAATGGAACCACAAAGTTCAGCAGACCAAATTCTCTTCACCAGCTCCCACAAAATTACCCTATACCAGTAACTAGGGTAACTTTTTCAGACAAGCAGGGCTCGGACTGAAAAACTGAGCCCCCAGGGAATACTTGTACATATCATGAATTCAGAGTAAAGATAGTTATTCATAAACAGCAAAAGAGAATAGCAAAAGAGAAAGGTGTGTGTGAGACTCCAGAGTTATTTGTAAGAGTAGACCTGTTGAGCTTTACTGACTCAACAACTCAGAGAAGTCCACATGAATTTTGTTCCCAAGAAGCAGAGAGCAACCTCTCTCATGGAGACTCTGGGGATGGCTGCTGCCAGCACATTTTCATTAAGGTGGCCACAAGCCTTTAGAAGCCAGAAATTTGGGCCTGCTCAGTCTTAAGGCAGCAATTCCACATTCCATTGGCAATGTAAAATTTTTGTCATCTGACAATATGACCAAGGGTATCTTTAAATTGTCAGGAGAGGAATCCACACAGCTAACTACATTGGAAAATTATTTTCCCCTATTTTCTTTCTTCAACCCAGCATATCATAGAAGCTGGGTTGAAGAAATCATCATTGTAGTTCTGGGGAATGGGGTTCCCATTCCTCAAATATTTAATTTGGAGAAATTTTTGTAGATCTTTGTTGGTTTTATAATAAAGCCAGTATTTGAATAATGCACTATTATCCTTACAAGTAGCAAATGCAAAGTTTCTCACTACTTGGTCAAATAAGGAAAAAAAATGTTAGCATATAGAGAATGCTGCATTCATTAAAAAAAAAAAATTAAAAAAAGTATTTTGGAGAAAGTCTTTGACTTCCATGTATCACTAAAAAAAACCCTTCCTAAATTCTTTTCTGGATGAAATGAGGGCACTTAATGTTCTGACTAAAGAATGCCTGAAATAACTCCTCAGTGAAATGAATATCTGAAAGAGACTGAAAGCAAAGGTTGACCAAGCATTGCTCAATTGGATCCAGTTCTGAGAGACTCCTCTAAAATAGACAGCTTTGTAGAAGCTCCTTCCTGTAGAAATTTTAAAGCTTTCCATCCATGACTATAGACAACTCTTTCCAAAAGCCCAAAGATGACAAAATTTTATGCCTTGAGCCTCCATTACAGAGAGCAGTGAACAGACTTTTCCCACAACTCTGTTACAGATCTGACACATGGCTTTGATGAAATAATTCTTCAAGTCTCTGCTTAATTTTCTTTTTATATTCAACTTAAGCTCTTTGTAATTTGGGCTGCTCCCTGTGAAGCATCCACACAGTGGGGTCCTAATAGCAATTAACAAATTGTGCTGCTGAAAAATAGACAATTCAGGTTTACATTACAGCCCTATACGAATATATACGGCAGGGTAAGTCGTTAAACAGCAGAGAATGAGCCCCAGTGCAAAAATAAGCAATTTTCAGCTATCTTTCACCTTTATGTTAATTTATAAGGCACATAACAGTAATTTGGGTTTTGCTGCTATTAATCCCTCTTATTATCCAGGGGATTTAAGTAGTGTTTATTCAGAATTTATGACCAAAATTTATAGGAGAGTAGTGTCAGGGGAAACAGAAATTTTAGGACTAATTGTTGTCAATTGGAAAATTGCACCATCAGCAAAAGTTGGTGGGTAATTGATTCCCAATACATATGTAGCAGCATTTTTTCCTTTAAAGGTAAAAGAGAAGAAACATTGCTGGCTTATTGTTCTTACAGGAGAAAGCAGATCAAAAGGGAAGAGTTTGTTGAAGACTTCACATCCTTAAAAAATATGGCAGCGCCTTCTAGATTTTCCCAAAGAGGGCTGCATGAAACTGAGGAAACCCCATCAGGGATGACTAAACACTGCCAGGTAAATACTTACAGAGGGCAAATGCTTTATTTGTGGTAAATTGGGTACTGGGTTAAGAATTAATTGAAATTCTGCAAATGTACCCATTTGACTCTCTTACCCAAGCCACAGCCAAACAGGTAATTTTATTACCAACCCGCATTGGGATCACTGGTAAAAGTAAAAAATAATTTCTCACTCTTTAATAAAGTCACTAAATAACTGAAAAAGGAGAGAAATATGAATGGATTGGTTATTTCTTTCCATAAATTTAATAAAAAATATATTAGGGAGATGAGTTTGAAAATGTGAGAATTGCAAGGACAAACTCTGACACAGAGAAGTAGGTGTTACCAGAAGTGGAGTCAGGCACTGAAAAGGCTCAGGTTGCTGAGAGCAACTACACTGAGCTCCTCTCACCACACCGACCTCCAGGAAAGGAATAATTTGTGTGACAGTTGTTGTACAAGGTCAGGACAGAATTTGAACATTTTCAGCTGTGGGTGAATTATCATCATCTCCCCTTCACAGAATCACAGAATCACAGAATTTCCAGGTTGGAAGAACCTCAAAGATCATCGAGTCCAACCCATGCCCTAACACCTCAACTAGACTATGGCACCCAGTGCCACATCNTGCTCCTGCTGGCCACACCATTCCTGATCCAGGCCAGGTGCCATTGGCCTTCTTGGCCACCTGGGCACACTGCTGGCTCATGTTCAGTCAGTTATCAACCAGAACCCCGAGATCCCTTTCTGCCTGGGCACTGTCCAGCCACACTGTTCCCAACCTAGAGCACTGCAGGGGGTTATTGTGGCCAAAATGCAAGACTCCACACTTGGACTTATTAAATTCACCCTGTTGGCCTTTGCCCATCTATCCAACCATTCCAGGTCACTCTGCAGAGCCCTCCTACCTTCCAACAGATCAACACGTGCTCCCAGCTTAGTGTCGCCCACTAATTTACTAATAAAAGACTCAACAACCTCATCCATAGCATCAATAAAAAATATTGAACAGAATTGGCCCCAGCACAGATCCTTGAGGAACATTACTAGTGATTGGCAGCCAGCTGGATGCAACACTGTTCACCATTACTTCCAGCTGTAAGATGGCCTCAGACATGTTTGTTTTCACTATAAAAATTTGCAGCAAATGCAGGAGATGGGTGAGATTAGAAGCAAAAATTCTACATTTTTTATTCACTCAGCTAGCATTGAAGTGGTGGGAATATTTACATAGAGCTGGTATCCTGATGCCATTAGCCTGACATGAATATACTTTCAACTAAAGAATTACAACTGAAGAGCCTTGAAAAATTGTCAAAGCATTATTTGATGCTTGATGTTAGCACACTAAAGATGTTCTGCAGTCCTCTCTTGCTCCATCCTGGCACACAGCAAGGGGCTGACTCTACAAACCCCATTGGCTTCCCTGAGGGAAGAAGACCCCTAGCATCTCAGTCATTTTTTTTTGTCAACTTCCCAACTCTTTTATCTAATACTTCAGAGAATTTTAGAATTTGTCTCATTCACTAATATCTTTCCATCCTCTGTTTAGAGAAGGTGATTTTCAGCTATAGCACACTTCAATATCTTTTGCTGTGGCTCGAGAACACACAAATCAGTCCTCAAAACATAAAAAAAGATCCAACCAAGGTCAGCTGGAGAGAGAAGAACTCAGAGATATTACAGTAACATCTCAGTTGAAATTATTACCATAATAGAATCAGTAAGAGTTTGGTCATTGACTGCCATCAGGTCAACCTGTCTTGTTTACCATATGTAACCCTACGACCAGGACTGCAACTAAATAACTTTAAAAATAAAAAAGAAGAAAGAAGAGGGGTAGAGAGATCTGCATACCCATGTTTTCCCAAATTATTATTACACATGAAAAATCGTCTTGTGACAGTTTGTTCACAGCATGTTCCTTACCTCTAGAAAAGAAAAGTCTTCCCAGACGTAACATCAGTGATCAGAATTGCTCATAAAACAAAATACACTGTTTTACAAAGAGCTAAGAATCAGTCCTGTGGATAAAAAATATTCAAAACAAGTTACCATTTTTCTCCACATTTTTACAATACCTCACACCTTGGCCTGTATTCATTTTAGTAATTCTGTTACACATCCATTTTCTAAGCAGGACAAAACAGTTCCCAAAGAGTGGAAAACAGTAAACTGAATTGTACTCCATTTATTTTTTGTATAGTCCTTCCTGCACAAAGAAACTGAAAGTGTCAGGGATATAATAATGACAGCATTTATCCAAATTTTTTCACATTATGTGCTGCTTCAGAACTCTTAAAAGCCTTGTGTTCTAATAGAATGGATTAGATTCCTTATAGAAGTGTTTCACAGGGAAGTTACGTCTGTCTTCCTTTTGGAAAATTTGTTGTAACACTTTTCCATACAGCTTTGGTTTCCAGCTCCCAGAGTCTCTGAGAGCCTCTACCTCACTAGATTCTCAAAATCCCATTTAATAAAAAAATAGATTAGAAAGTTGGATGAGTAAAGGGTTCTGAGCCAGTTTATGATTGGGTCAACAACACAAAGGTGTAACAACATAATTATGGAGGGACTGGAATGAAGACCAGTCCCAGTGTGCACTGTCCCACAGCCAC
This sequence comes from Rhadina sibilatrix, assembly GCA_013400275.1. Classification (NCBI taxonomy): domain Eukaryota; kingdom Metazoa; phylum Chordata; class Aves; order Passeriformes; family Phylloscopidae; genus Rhadina; species Rhadina sibilatrix. The sequence goes on along the minus strand of VWYO01013064.1, from coordinate 48,272 downwards.
AGCACCATGCTTGCTATCTGGAATATTCCACTGATGTCAGTCATTGAAAGAAGTCTTGGAGCTATCCTAACAATACTGTGATCCATATGCAGGGCAATCTAGTTCCAGAATGGCTCAGCGGAAAAAGCCTTTCAGTACTAATTTTTCCCTTTTTTATTTTTTTCAGTTAGGCCAAGCAGAGGTTTGGAGAAAGAGCTGGCATCTATTAAAAGGATTGATGTACAGGTCTTCCCAGTATCTGCTGAATCACTGTGGATAATCGTGCAGCAATAAAAGCCATGAATCTGCTGCAATCTCTGGTCTCCCATATCTGAGCCACAATTACAGCGCCAGGCCAGGGTGAAGATACAGCAGAGCCAACAACCCTGACAGCAAAGCCATTAACAACTGCTGCTCCTCAGCCCTCCAGCTGGACTGGGAAATGCCAACATCTTCATTCTCATTCAGTCTATCAGAGTCTGAATGGATTTTCTTTTTAAGTATCTAACAAAAAGACAAAGTATCATATGGAAATGCACCTCAATCTTTTATTCATAAGGCAGCATCCTGGGGGAACAACCACCACGTCCTGCAATGCATTCTCCTCTCCTCAGCTAGAATGAAAACCCTCTTAAAGTTTTTGTTGTAGGAAGTATAAAAAGACTAAGTGAAGTCGCAGGAATGTTCTATTTGAATGACCGTGAGAGTTTGATCCCCTAAAATTGATAAAAAGAGGTTTGTGGTAAGGAAAAATTATTTAAAACAATCACTGCCCACACTAAGTCCACTCTGCATTAAATGATATCATTGTGACCTCTGAGCAGTCATTGAAAGATGATAAAAATCATGTATGTGCAATCAGAAAATGCCATTTATGATGTGTGTTTCAGACAATATTGGAATGTGAAAAGGACATTTAGGTTCCATGGGATGAACACAGTCTTAATACTGACGTTCTGCACAGGAAAGGGGAGTGTAAACTTGTTTATCACTTTTGGACTACACGGCAGCCTATGCCAGACTGGGAATAAAAATAGGAACATGGAGGGAAGGAAGAATATCATGCTGAACAAAAGTAGAACAAAAATTTAAGGAGAAAAACTTCAGAAGAAAAACAGCCAATCCTAGATTGACAAATATCATGTTGATGCCTTCAGTTTCTAGATTTTATATTTTTTCAGATCCTGTACTGCATTAGCGTATAACTCTGAACTCCCTATAGGGTCTTAGTAAGCTCTCTTCACATTTTGGTCAAACAAAACAATCCTTCCAGACCTGAGAACCAAGGACACACTCTGCCTCAGGCTCCAAAAAGTATAAACAAAAGTGAATGGGGGGGCTGGGGGAGAGCAAATGGGGGGAATACGAGTTCATTACCTGAAGCTGTAATTGGAGAATTAAACCCTGATTTGTAAATAGACCAAACTTATTTCTGTCTGAAAAACTCATGGCCGTAGTCCATCTTGGGTGTAGCCTCTGGAAGGCTTTTGACTGCCCAAGGTATATCTGTTGAAGGCTTTTAATAAATACCCACTTTATTCTCTTAACTCTGTCTAGCCTCTCTTCTAGGTTGCCACTCCAAAGCATTAATGTCACCATGCTCCTAAGTCAAGAACATCCAAAACCAGTATTCATTGTTTTGCTTATTCTTCTGATTTGCAGCTGATCACTCCTTTGATCACCAAAAATGTCACTCTTATTTTGAATAACATTGTTTTCTCTGAGTTTGTCCAGAAACAGGAATTACCAGATAACTTAAAAGACACAAATTTCTGAGAAAAAGACACAAGTTTCTGAGAAAAGCAAAGCAAATAAAGCAGTAATGAAAACAACTACAAATACCAAACACATACAAGTTATCTGCAAGCTGTCAGAGCTGTAACTTTTGCTTTTCATTTTGAGAGAGGTGGAAAAGGAGCTGGTACTTTTACTGTGAGCATTTTGGAAGAAATCAAGAGCACCCAAGGCTAGGGTGATACGCAGCATTTGGATTGTGTTTTGCTTTAGTAATGTCACTGGTTGTAACCCAATTGACTGGACAGTGAGATGTTAAATATGGAAAATAAAAGTCAATTCCCACCAGTCATTTATGAACAGGTGGCTGAGTCTTGGATTTTGACAGAGTTGATGTTTAGGTAAAAGAGAAAAAACCCTGTGCCTTTTAGACTTCAGTTGTCAAATTTCAAAGAAGTTTAAAATTTATTTCATGGACTGGACTCAGTAATGTGGTATCAGCCTGCCCAGCGTTCTCTTGGGCTCAACACAGGCATCCAGCTCAGAAAACTCCATGGGGAGTCACATCCTGCTCTGTTTGCTGTGTGTAAAGGACCTGAATCAGCCCAGAAAAATTCTCAAAGCATGAAGATAGCTGAGAAGAAAAAAAATTATACTGAATTAACTTTTCTCCTGCTCTTTACACTAAAACAACACACAAAAACCAGAATTAGGAGACTAGAAGTTCCCCTTCCAGTTTATTCACTGAATGGCCATGGTCATAGTAAGGCCATTTTATAAGCTGGAGTTAACAAAGTGAACTTCCTTTTCAGAAAATATGCTCTTGCCTACAAAAGTATCAGAGGCTAAATTTATATTCCTAAGAAGAGTAAAATGTTTGACTGAAAGACTACACCTTTGTTGTTTTCCATGTCAGAAACAAAGCTGGCCAATACATTCAGATATTAAACTGCAGGAAGGTTAAGGAGGTTTTCAGTTGCTAATTTATGTCATTTTAATATCTCAAATTCCATCAATTAACTCTTTAAGAAAAATGTGTACTATACCAAACAAATTTATAAAATTGACTACTGTGAAACACAAGTAATTCTTTCCCCTTTCTCTGGTCAGTAGATCCACACTACAGATAATTATGCAATCACAGAGGTTGGAAAGGGCCTTTAAGATCAAGTCCAACCATCAACCCAGCACCATGACCATGACCATGTTCCCCACCAAACCATGGCCTCAAGTGCCATATTCACATGATTTTAGAACATTTCCAGGAATGGTGAACTCCCCCACTTCCCTGTACAGCCTAGTCCAATACTTTACAAACCTTTCCATGAAAGATCTTTTCCTAACATCCAGTCTAAACCTTCCATGGCACAACTTCCATTGAGACCTTTTCCTCTCATCCTGTCACATGCTACATGGGAGCCCAATCAGTGGTCAAGATTTTGGGAGATTAAAGTCCCCAAAATGAGATTGAAAAAGCAGAAGGAGCTCTCCTACAGCTGGCATCACATCCCAAAAGCAGAAGGGAGCTGGAGAGACGTTTTCTAGGGCTGCTCCCAACCCAGCCATACCACCCATGGCTACTGCTGGAAGGACACTGAGTGATGCCCCAAATTCCAGATTTGCTGAGCAGTGCCATTAGGAACACCTGACCAAATCACCATCTTGAAATAAACATCTCAAAAGGAAAACACCAACTACAAAAACACCTTTTCCCCCCTCGGGTCCTGTGCCAAAATACCCTTGATGATAACTGAAAACTCAGAGGGATCTTGATTTTTAAGAGTAATCTATCATGATGGCAGATAGATATCCTAGAGCTGGGTGCAGGATGAAATCCCAGCTGAACACTAAAATGTCAGATGGTTGAACAGACTCACAGACTGAGAATTCTTAAATAAGAATTGAAAGACACAGGGTTATCTACCCTCAGAAGACAAATAAAAGATGTTTCCCTTTTCTGTCAAGCATTCAGATATTTGTGCTCTGTAACAAGTCACCTTAATAGATTTAAGTATGGTTTCATCTACCATGTATACTAATATCTGGTGCTGGAAGCAAAGATATTTTCCTGGGGAGTGAGCTGTGCTGATAGCAATGTTCAGTGGGATTTGCTGCAGTATCCCAGACATCTTTAATATTAATACTGGGTAGTCAAGGTCCTTTATTTTTCTAAAAGCACAAAAAATTGTACACATAGAAGGACATACAATAGGTTCAGCTGCAATTCTGCCCCTTACAGACTCATTAACTCTTACAAGGAGAGGAGGGAATGTTCTTAGCTTTAAGACATGGGATGAATTGTTATTGGTTTTACTTATCGTCATGAATTTACATAAAAAAATTAATTTGTCCTGTGCTGTTTGTAATTTCTAATTAAACTGTGGCCTGCCATGAGATGGCAGCATGATCCCAGCTACCTCCACAGGAAGGTGAACATGGCACACAGGAAAGAGCATCTGGCAGATAAAGAAAAGGCCCTGTGTGTGTCATATGCAAGTGAAAAACAATTCCACTTCACATCAGAAGGGTCTAAAATGTAAGATAATAACAACACGATGATAAAGCATTTACAGAACAGGACAGCCTTGCTACTTTGACCAGGAAGATACTTCAGTCAATATTGTTATTGCAGAGCTTAATCCAAATGTCACAGCAGCCTCCTGAGGCCCCATGGCAGCTGGTGGGAAACAGCTGAGTTTGTGGGGGGAAGGGACAGTAAATACAAACCTTCAGACCTTGTTTATGCCTCTCATGAGGGGCCTGAGAGAATGTTTCTCGTGTTGCTCGTAATTTCATAGATTAAAATGATCATGAACTAAAAACAAGCCCAAGACACACTCATGTGTAATAACTTTCACCATCCAAATTGCTGTAAAACAAAGAACATTAAATTGGTCACATTCACTATCAAGCCATAAAGAAGCTGGCAGCAGGAAGGACAGCAGTGACAAGGGCATCTGTCAGCTGGAAGTACCAAAGCAAAGGGAACAGGTCACACAGAGAGCTGAGGGAGCACAATGAGGTAACTAAACACTCCCTGATACCTGGAACATGAGGGATACAATTCCTGCCTGTGGGACTGGGTGTAAAGCTGTACCTCCTTTTATCTGCCCCACAAGCATTTACTGTCCACGAATAGCACACTCAAAGGTGGCAGCCTGGGGAGAGACACACAAACAGCATGAACATCTACTAAAAACACAGGGCTAATAAGGAATTTTTGAACATTTCTCTTTTTATTAATTATTGCAGTGAGAACCTTATTCAGCAAGTCTTTGAAATATATGCAAGAGATACAGCTGGAGAATAATTAAGTCAAAAAGCCAAAACCTTTTTGCCTGCATTCATTGCACAGTTTATTTTGCACATTACCTGGAAATAATAAAACTGCTTCGTTGAAATTCCTTTTGTTGATTTATGAGGAGCTGTTCAGAATCTGCCTTTGCCTGATATACTGACATGTGACTTTCAAATCATGATAAATATATACATACACACGTGTGTATTCATAGAATCATCACAGAGTCATAGAATGGTTTGTGTTGGAAGGATCTTAAAGCCCATCTCATTCTACCCCCACCATGGGCAGGGACCTTCCACTATCCCAGGTTGCTCCAAGCCACATTCAACCTGGCCTTGGACACTTTTAGGGGACACTTAGGGACACTTTAGGGACACTTAGGGGCAGCCACAGCTGCTCTGGGCACCCTGTGCCAGGGCCCTCACAGGGAACAACTCCTTCCTAATATCCCATCTAAGCCAGCTCTCTGTTTAAAACCATGTAAATATTGTATATATTTTTCATCTCAGAATTTCCTGCTTGCTAAGGTTGAAAAACTGTCCCTGTAAAATGGATATTAAAGCATTAAGTTTCTGGGTGGGCCAAGAAACATATTCAGTGTTTCATTCTACGGCAAAGTGCAAAGCTCACCAATCGATAAGAAGCATTAAAATGTAATTATGGTACTTTATATTACAATCCCATAATTGCCTCAGTAATTTTCCCCAAGTAACTTAAACGTGCCTTTTAGATATTCAAAGCAGGGAAACTCCAGATATCATCATCCAAGATAATAGCCTTGAATCGATAACCAAACAAGAAAAAAAAAAAAAAAAAAAAAACAAAAAAAAAAAAAAAAAAAAAAAAAAAAAAAACAACAAAAAACACCACAAAACCCACAGCCAGAAAAGTCTCCTCTTAGTGTTTCTGTGGGTGTGACATACACAGACAATAACTTCAGTCCCTCTCTGTGGCTACAAACTACCTCATACCACTTATTTAAATCAAATTTTCTGCCAGGAAAAAAATAAATGACACATTCTTAAGCCAAAGAGATCTCCCAGTCTGAACTCCTCAACACCCAGACAATTCTCAGCCATTTATCACATCAGTAACTTGAGTTTCAGTGAGGGAAAATAGGCATACATGATTGATTTTTCCAGCCTATGATAGCATCAAATTTTTGTTCACTGGAGAACATCATGTACACAATTTTGCTGTTGCACCAGAGAATATCTGATTTTGTTTAGACTAATCAATATTTCCTGAAAAAAAAAACCACCAAAACACCCAACCAAACAAAACCCCAAAGCCTGTGTGCATGAAGGCGTACCAGGAATGACACAGCTCATGAGAAGGGCAGATTGACATTTTGTGGCTGCTCACATGCTGAGATCTGTACAGATAAAACTGGAACATTCATATTCCAGTCTCCTAGAGCTATTCCAGCCACTCAAGCAGACTTGGATCATATCCTCTTTCCCTTCTCTTTATTTTGTGATTAATGTGTGCATAAGTACCACAAGAAACTTTTTTATTATTTCCGTAGATTTTTTTTTCCTCCAGACACTTTCCCAGTGCTGTGCCACTGAAGCTTCACTAATACAAAATCCATCATGACATAGCAGGATAATTGCATCAGATTGCTGGTGCACAGTGATACTCTATGTTATTACACTGTCATGTCACCTGCTCTTTCTGATCTAAACTCGTGATAATTTAAAACATCTCTTTATCAACTTCTGCAGTAAGGATATAATCTCTTTCCTTTTTTTCCTAAACATCCAGAAAATAACACCTTTTCAGGCAACAATGAAACAAGCAAACTCTCCATGTTTGAAAATGGCATCTAATATAATTTTGGGAGGAAAGGTGGGGATGTCTTGGTTTGGAGAGATGTCTGCTAGGGAGGGCAGGAATGGAGAATGCAAAACCCCTCCCTCAGAAATGTTATAATTTCGAAATTAAGGGGTTCTCAGACAAAGACATGGGGATAGGAATAACAGTTCTTTACTAGTATGTATAACAAGACAATCAAAGAACAACAATTATGGCATTAACAACAAACAGAACCAGGAACCCAGTGACAGCCTTCTAGGCCGAGATGGGGAGGGATGGAGGAGAGGCTTTGCTTTAGAACACCCGGTGTCCCTGCAGGGCTCTGAGGAGCACCAAGCTGGAAGGGCAGGGATGAGCAGGGGATGAGATGGATCTGCTGGAGCTGTGGGCAGGGCAGGGGCTGCGGGGCCACAGCACACAAAGACCCAGAGTGGTGCCAGCCCAGCCCCAGCAGGGCAGGGAAGGGCCAGCTCGGAATTCCTGGTCATACGAGTAGATGGTGGTAGGTCCCTAGGACTGGGCTCCTGTTGTGATAAATGCCAATCACTCACTTTTAGAAATTTATGAGAATTTAATAAAGAATAAAAATTGGTTACAAGAAAAAAAAATTAATACAAATAAAAGTTTAAAAAGTTTTCAGAGACAGGACAAATAAAGAGAAAAATAAAGAGAAAATAAAGGCAAAGAAGGTAGTCTAGACCACCGTCCT
>VWYO01013064.1:8525-32454 GCA_013400275.1 Rhadina sibilatrix | reverse complement strand
AAAAAAAGAGAAAGAAAAAAGTTCCAAAGGTTAATGTGCACAGCTGTCATAGGCTGACAAGGAGAAAAAAGACTGGACGTGGGATGGTACAAATTTCTAAGTTCCACAGCCAGCAAGATTATATGCTTTCAGAGCCCTTTTCTTCTGGAGATACTGGCCTTGCTCCAAAAAACCAGGCTATTCCAGACAGACAGACAGGAAGAAGATGCCATAAAAAATTCAGTCTGTTGCAGGAGCTGGTTGTGGTAAACCAGCAGTTTTATCCTGATGCAGTTTTGTTCTGGATGTCTCTGTTCCCTTTTCTCCACACTGAATCTGCAGGTCTAAATTCAGATCAATAGCAGCAACGAATGGGAAACATTTTCAGCTGCAGGACGTTATTATTCCTGGGAAGGAAAACAAGGACTCTGCACTAATGCACACCATCTAAATACACAGCCCAAGCAATTAAACAGTCTGTATACATAACCACCTCAGAGACTCTTTGCTTCATAAGCCATCGTATTGTTTCCCAGACTACAGCTACTTGAAAATATAAACAAAAAATATCCTTAAAGCTGTATTTAATAGTTAGGTAGAAAACAGACAATCATTGGGGAACCATGTTCTCCAAACTCATGTTTAAATGAGTTTCGNATCTCTACTTCAACACAATCACATCTGCCACTCCAGGAGGACTCACTTTGGGACTGCTTCCAACACCCTGACCAACAGGGTGTCAGGTTGTAGCCCTGGCTCTGTCAGGATTCTCCAAAACCGTTGTTTGCTTGTTTGCTGGCTTGGTTAGGTGGTTTTGTTTTTCTACTACATTTGTATTATTAATATTCCTAGTAAAGAACTGTTATTCCTATCCCCAAATCTTTGCCTGAAAGCCCTTAATTGCAAAATTATAATTTGGCGGGGGTGAGGGGTTTACATTCTCCATTCTAAGGGAAACCCCAGTTTCCCTGGCAGAGACCTGTCTTTCCAAACCAAGACAGTGCCTCTCACAATTGTTACCTTTATTTGCACCTCAGAGCTTTCTCCTGCTCTCCTGCCTGCCTGGAAGAAAGAAAAGATTGTGCACATCAGTGGGGAGGGCTGAAATCAAGCATTTACTGGCACACGAAGGAGGTTTCAGTGTTCAGTAATGAAGCGATAATCATCAAGGTAGATTAATGATTGTCTGAGAGAGTTCATCGCCTTGGGCCATTAACTCTCATGTGGTTATTAATTTTGCAGAAGACATCCTGTACTGCTGAGGTCATTACTGCTGTTATTAGCTAATGAAAGATAAAACATCTGAAATTCCCTCTCTCATATATTTAGATATTCATACACCCATCCCTGTGTTTTACGTGTGCCTGATTAAATTGGTCATTTCAAAAGTAAACAGGGTAAGTGGATGGGGAGGTCAGAGCACCCATAAGCAGGGTAAATTACCATAGACTGAGCTTTGCTCTGCCAGAAAGACTCTTCCTACTGTCCCAGCCTGAGATTCAGTGGAGCAGATGCAGAGGGAAATAGCAGTAAAATCAGCTTTTTTTTTTTTTTTTTTTTTTTTTTTCCCCCTCTCCTGTATNTTTGGTTTTTTTTTTTTTTTTTCCCTACAATAGGCAAAGCCTTAGCCTGGAGCATCACAGAGTTAAGCTTTGAAGGCAGCTGGAGAGATCTCATGTGGAGCTGCCTTGTGGCAGCAGCTATACTACTGTTGGCAACTGGTCACAAAACTATGTTGCAGGAAGGGCCAGTGCAAGTTGGGATTCTCTGAGACATCACTAATCTGAGACATCAATAATCAGTAAGTGAATCCATATTTTTCCATTTCCACATCTCCCATTTTAGGATGCTGCTCCAAATCAGCTGAAGTCCATGCAAGATTGGTTTCTCCTTCTCTCTGAGGGGCTCCCACCAGCACAGTGCGGATAATGTGATGGTCAGGGCTGATCGAGTTAAACTCTGTTCTCTCCCCCTTGTAGGGTTATATTTTTTGTCTCAATCAGCTTCCTGAACCAGTTAGCCACATGCTCAGCAGTGCCAGAAGGCAGCAGGGGCAGAACTGAGCATGCTGAGATTGTGACTCAAGGCATGAACAGAGTAGCTATAATTTAGATGAGTTTAAGCTGCCCAAGAACTTCAACTATAGCTCACTGTCAGGAAGACGCCAGCTGAATTCAAATGAAAACTTGCAGACAGTGAAAATTTGTCAAATATTTCTGCTGGGGGAGGATGCAGCCCAAAGTTTGAATCGGTACTTTGGCTCAGAAATTAGTTTTCTCAAAGTTTTGTTTTTTTTTTTAAGTGCCATCAAGAGAAAAATGAAATTTAGAGTCTTCCTTCGTTTGCAAATACTGATCTTCCTCCTTGCTACTTTGCTAGCAAACTAAAGTTTCTAAATCAGTAACTCAGAAAATCTGTAGCAAATATCTGTAATCTCTTTTGAACTTTTTTGGATAGAATTTAGAAGATCCAACAGGTTTGGTTTTTTTTCAATGTGACCTTAAATATGTGTTTCATGTACAGACCATAAAAAGAAATATATGTGTGCTCATTTCAAAGTTAGTAACCTAAAAAATACTATGAGCCTCACAGACTGTACATATAATTATGAATTAAACAATATTAATATCTAATTTTAATGTAACACTACTCTCAACAGGCCCAAGGAGGTGATAAACTGTTCCAAGTGGCACCGAGGACAAGGCTGTCAAGGAACAAAGAATACAGAAATGGGAGGTTTAGGAACAGAACCAGAAGCTTTTGTGGTTCCTTCTGATAAGAAGAGCAGAGATGGGGGATGTGGGGAAAAGCAGGAATGGGGGAACCACCATGGGGTGCCCCAGAGACCTTTGGTCCCTGAGCCATCAAGGGCTTTGCATTTGTATTCATCCCCAACTTCTCTGCAGTGCAAGGGAGTAGAGTTGAGGAGAGCAGGTGTTCAGTCCTCTGGGAAGGAAAATGACTCGGTGAACCTGGAAGCTCAGTGCTCATGAAGAGGCTGTGGCAGAGAATTCCAGATGAGAGAGACAAGAACAGGCTGGAAGAAATACTGCTAATATAAACTAGGGCTGTGTTTTATGTTGAGCTTACCTGTGATCTTCTGCTTCCAGCCTTGCCAACTAAACCTTGACCTCTGATCTTGTTAAATCTTTGCCTTGTTTTACAATTAAACCCACCTAATGTTCTGGAACAAGGTGAATCAAGATGAAAATTGGAAAGTTAGGCCAAGTCTGTTCTGGGAGAGAGGGAATAACAACGTGGCAGAAGTTGTAGCCAAGCTTGAGGAACTCAAACCTTCAGCACATTTGGCCAACATAGGGCTGGGGTTAAAGCAAACCCCAGAATTCTTCTTACACAAGCAAACAGCAGAGTTTCACCTCAAAACTCCAGATGAAGTATCACAGAGAAAAAGAAGTGATTCCTTTGGGCCTAAACCAGAAACCAGAGGAATGGTGTAAGAAGAAAGACTCAGTCTCAATTTCAATTTTAGTTTTGAAAGACAGTCTCTGAAGATGGATATTATTTGGTGACCAAGGAGCTGAAGGATGGCACAATGCTTTCTCTTGATCACTCTTTAATTTTGAGTCAAGAGAGTTGGAGTTGCCCTACTCAGAAACATGGGCAGCAACACCTCAGGCACAGCCTGGGTTTAAAGGAAAGCTCAGCACCCACATTACATTTGCTGAAGTTAAGGAATGGTTGATACTCCTGCTAAAAAACTCAGTTACTTTGTCACAGCCTACACTTCATGTGCTAGAATGTAGAAAAACAAGACACATATGTACAATATAATTGTGTTTTTAATAACAGCAGAAATGAAAAAGGCACCCACTAACAGACAGTTAAATAAGAAACCTCTTTATTTGCAAACCAGTACTGATCCAAATTTAAGTCTATGATGTTCAAGCAGCATAGAGAGGTTTCACACCCGTTTGTTTTGGTAAGGAAAAAACAGGGATCCAAACTGAAATATTCCTGAAGTTCTCAGCAGTTTGGGTACAATTTATACAATTTATTTTTATCCCTAACAAAAGAGTAAGCCAATTTCCTGACTGGATTTTTCCACCCAATCAGCATCTTTTTTTAATTTTATGTAATTGATTCAACAAGACCAATTAAATATGACAAAAATTTTTTTTATGAAAAAAGTCATTCTCAGGGATAAAGCTGATCAGGAATCATTCCATAGCCAAAACATTTCAAATAAAACCCTACATTTTGATTATTTTAATATTCCCCATGCCCTATAAGCTTTTTATACCACTCACCAGAGAAAAATCACTTGATATGGAAACTGTTTTATAAGGTCAACATCTAAAACCAGCTCAGCTCAAGGACACTTTTGTAAATATATTTCATCAGCAAGAGAGTACAAAACTTGTTTTCAAACTCTTCTAGGAACACTCCCACTAAACATGAGGATGACCTGTCACATGTATTTACTTCCTCAGCAGCTGTCCAAGGATACGAATGAGGTTTTGCAACAAAAGAGCTGCTTCCATTCAGGACAGCAACAATAAATCTTGATAAAAATTTAGTCTTGGAAAGGCATTACAAACAGATGATAAGGGAGAAACCAGTTTTGTATCTAAATCTTGTCAAAAAGGGAACCTGGCTCTGGCCATCAATGCCAATTGCTCACTCTGGAAGTCAAGCAGACAGGCCACTGCTCAGCTATTCAACACCAGTATCTTTAATCTCAGCCTCAAACTCTATTGCAGATGCAGGTCCCAGGAGCAAGGCTCTACCTGTTCACCTGTCCAGAGACCTTCAGTGTGTTTAATTGAAGTTTCTATCATGTCATATTAATTCTACCCCTCCTAAAAACAGCACGTTTTGAAAAACAGGATTACTCCATACATGTCTGAAGTCTGTATCTATTCATTGCTTTTTTCAGAACAGACTGCAGCTTTTAAAAGTTTATTTTGAGCGAGACATCACACTGATAACCAGAGTTCTGCTTTTTTCCTTCCTTTTTTATTCATTGATAACCTGTTGTAGCACCAGAACAGTACATGAAACTTCTTGAGCCTCAATCTATTGTAACACAAAAAGATTTCCCAACCCCTGCCATGCTTCAGCTTTGCCTCAGGTCCACTAATGTGGCTGCCAGAAATATTCTTGTAAGGAACAGCCTCTCTAGGAGAACCATTGCCTGGTGACTGGGTATTCCAGCAGCAGTGGTTCCAAAGGAAATGGCACACAGGAACTTTGGAATTCACTGGTGATCTTTAAAGTGAGGTAGAGGCTTGAGACAAAGTAAGATTTTTTTTTTAGGAGATAATATTTTCAAAATAAAGGTCTAGAATAAGAAATCAAAACTCCAACAACTCCTCTTTGTCCCAGTACTCTAAGAACATAATAAAAGGCACTTTTTATATTTTTGGAAGTTTGAACTTTCATTTTTCTTCTCAATCAAACCTAAATTTTAGCAGAAACATATTAGTTAATTGGCTCTTTCATCTCTCAATTGCCTCCCAGCTTCACATCATGTTGAAAATAAACTTTTCATGGAATAATTTCAAAATGAGTACTAGTGTTATACTTTCATCCTTTCGAGATATCTTACTGAGAGAACATATAAAGAAACTCAGAGTCATTGACAAAAACTAACTACAAAGTAGAAATCAAACACAGGGATTAATTTTTATTACAGTGAGTAAATATTGATAGTGGATCAAATCTATTCTAGCTATTTTTTTCCACATACAATTCCTTTTCATAGGAATGTAATTAACATAAAAGGTGGGGAATATAGTTTTAAATAAGGACAATTTCTTGCAACAGTCTTTGAAACAAAACTGTGTTTCTGCTTTAATCCTGGATAGATGATCTGGTTTTAATTTCCATAGAAATGAGATTTCCTTCCTTGTAAGCAGAGCTGCCTGTAAGTCCACAGTAATCCAGACCTCAGAGAAAGGACTACAGTTTAACAAGAGTTTAAACAGTCTATAAAGAAACTAAATTATACTCATTATCTATAAATAAATACTTTGGATTTTTCTTCCTACTTTCCTCCCCCCCACCCCCTCCATGGCTTATACAACATCCCTGTGGCAGAGTTTGAGTTAGAATACAGAACCCAGGAATAAAATATTTATAGAATTCTATGTGCACTTTTGCACTTTTTAAAGGACAAGGCATTCACTTCTTGCTATTAATTGATATTTCAGAAATTCAAGTTTAGTACTTTAAATCAGACTCATAAACAATTCTTTGTTACTTCACTGCCTTCATTAACATGTTAGTAATTAAAAATTGCAGTTTACTCTAGGTCCTCCTGAGGCTTTGGGGTTTATTTTTTGCTTTTCTGTACTTCAATCATCAAGTTTGTTTTTTGGTGTATGATTCTGACAAGGTTGGAAAAGCCTCCAGCCCTGAGTGAGGAGCTCAGCCATGGGCACCAGCTCCGCCCAGGGGCTGCATTCCAAGACTGAAGATTTTTTTTTTTTTACTCAGGAATTTCCAATGGAGCAGAAGTAAATGAACACATTAAAGATCACCACTTTCTGGTAATCCGATGTAAGAACAGAGACACTGGCTAAATGGAGCATGATTTCCTCTGGTTTTGATAGCTTGTTTGCTTCTGTTGGGTTTGCTTAGAAAGCTGTTAGAAGACTGAAATGTTAACAGAATTTGCAGCTAAAATCTTATTTCCTGATAAATCCTTTTGCTACTGATGATTAATACACTAACGTGGTAAAGGTTTGATCTTGACAAAATGCTACAGGAACTGTGCACTGAAGAATTTGCTTGAATTAAGCACAGGAGTAATCCACTAATATCACATTTCAAGTGTACTGGATATCTCAGTTTCACATGGTTTGAGGCCCCAGTAGTTGCAACTTAGCAGGATGGAATCCAAAATCTCTGACACTTCCCCAGGGCAGAAGCAGAAACTGCTGTTATACAGTTTGTTTGTAAATGTACAGACCTGAACCCAAGCCTAATTAAACAGGAGCTCCAAAGCACTTGAGACTTAAATTTTAATAAAGGCTAAAGGGGAAAACTCCTTCAGGAGTTTTGCTGACAAACTGCTTAATTATTGATCTCCAAAACTACTTTAGGACTCAAGATAACACTTTTAAAAACCTTTAAGAACTTACACCCTCTTAAATTAGTGAGAATTTCAAGATTATTTAAGGCTGTAATTTGCATGCAAGTAAAATTTTGTCCATAGGAGCTATAAATAATATAACAAATAAATAAAATTCACATACAGGCACTAAATATGTGTAAAAATATATTTGTATACAGGTGTTTCTAATTGTAAGAATTCAATACAGGAAAGAGAAATCAAAACAAAACATTCCAAGATCAAGAATTTCTACTATAAAAACATTTCTTTTCTAGTGAAATAAACAGAAAAAAAAAACCTCAAAGAAAATCTTCTAACACCATTTTTCATTGTTATGCAGACAGGTCCACTTTCAGGGCTTTCCTTCAGGCACTGGACCACTGATGTGGTTTTGATCAAACACACACAGCTCAATGAATGGAATTATCAACAGAAGGCAAAGAAGTTTGGGTTTCCTTCAGCAATGATCTGCTTTTCCAGGTGTGAAGAAATCCCACTCCTCCATTTTAATTTCTTTACACTGATTTCAGGGATTGTTGTATTCCTCTGGGGAAAATGGCTTTTCCCCAGAGACCCCCTGAAGCTGTAACCTTCTTAGTCTAACCCTACCTTCCCCTTATCTCTGACCTATGGCTCTGTGCCAGCTATCCCATCCCGAGACAGAGACCAGATAAAAACCCCTGCTCCTCCTTGTTCTCCCTCTTTGCCTCCGGGACTTCCTTCAAGAATAAAGCCTTGGAACATCCCCCTGAGGTAGGAGCCTCTTTTGAATCTTTTACCCTATCCTTGGAGCATACTCCTCCAAAGCTCCCCAGAATCTGAGCTAGCATAGCAGCCAGGGGGGTGGGCAGGGGGGTGGTGCTTCAAGGGATTGTAGCGTTGGGTATCTGGTTCTGGCCCAGCTTGGGCTCCTGGCAGCTCTGATACGCTGCTACAATACTTGTTGGTGGGGTCTTGGCTCACAGGCAGTTTGGCTCACACTGTCATGGCTGTGGTAAAAAGAGGGGACTCTCCAAGACTTTCAGGAAACAGAGGTTTTATTTGGGGGGGTCAGGGGATCCCCCAGCCTCAGGTAGGTGTCTCAGAGAGACCCCGAACCTTGGGCTGCAGGGCGTTTTTGTTCAGGACAGTTCAAGGGGTGGATACAAAACATACAAACCAATAAAACAATCCAAACACTACATGCCAACTAGGTTACTTAAATTCTAACAAATCCAAAACAGGTTTGGGAGGGGTCTCAAGGGAGTCTTGCCAACTAGTGGCCGAAGCTCTTGGACCTTAAAGATAAGAATTCCATGATGAACAAAGGGAAAAGTTATGCATAACACAGGAATAAAACAAAAAAAGAACCAATAGAGAAGAGTCTCCAGGCAGAGACTCAGGTTTTCTTAGAAACCCTTATCAAACTATGATAAGAATACATTCTAGGGCAAGAGGCCCTTTCAAGGTGTTTAAGCTACACTAAACTTACAATATAAAAAAAACTACACTATATTCATAACTAAAGCTTATAAAACATTTCTTGCAAACCCACAAGGGATGTCCCCAAAGAGGGATTTTTTTTCTATTAATGAGGTCTGACAGTAAAACAACCCTTTAGAAGTTCAACAAACCAGTGGTGATGACTGAATATCGAATTGCTAACCACATTTCACCTGTATTGTTAACCATGGACTTGTAGCTGAAATTACAGCATGGAGACAAATTTGATCAAGTTGGGCTGAAGACAAACTATTTTGGGAAGGTATGCTGAACAAAAATGAGTATTTTACTAAAACCTGTGTGTTCTATATGTATATATAACATAAAAAGTTAGGCTATTTGCAAACTGGAAAAAAAATTGAGATTTGCTACAGAGTTGCAAAATTGGGTTAAACAAGGACTTCATTTCACATGGGGCTAATCTCTGTACAAAAGATAATTCTAATCCTTAACCATTTCTAATACTGGCTGAGAATGATGAGTTCAAAAGAGTAAATTCTATCCTTAAAGCACTGTATGTAGGAAAGTTACAGGTCTCATTGCAATTGAACCTTGTGATGAGCAAGGAAACTACCCGAGCATAAAATCACAGTTCTTGAAAATGAAATTAATTAGTATTTCATGACCCTGGAACACCCTTCTGCTTATTTGGATGACCATATTCTCTGGGACAGTAGGTAATTTTATTGCTGTAGATGGCAATAAATAGATAAAATAAAGTACAATAGAGTACAATTTTTAAAAGTATTGATTGAAACTCATAACATTCTACAGCCTCCCTGTAATTAGGCCTTAGCTTGTTCTGTGACATGCCCTAGCACTGAGACTTTGCATCACAAAAACAACTGACAAGCCACAGGAATGTAACAAGACAATCATTACATCTTAAACAAGTGCTGCTCCAAACACAGATTTGGGATACCTGGAAGAAGTAATGGGTCCCACAGTACCAAATGCCTTCTCCTTCAGTCCAAAGTGCTGAAAAAGATCATCCATGACACATTAGATGGTTAAACTGTTATGAAAATGCCCAGTGATGCAGTGAATTCTCATTTCAAGGAAACAATTCTCAGAAAACTTCTGCATGGAGTTTCATAACAGAAGAAAGTGAAGTGGGAGCAAGTAAGAAGGAATGTAAGAAGACTCAGAAAAAGAAGTAAAATCATTTTCCTTCTAATAAGGCAGTGACAACACCTGCACATTTTGTAAGAGCTGTATCATCTTGAATTTGCTTCTCAGAATGTGAGAAATGTGAGACTTCTGCTCACTTTTGGAGCTCTCTGAGACAAGCTTCCTCCTCAGCAGGAAGGAGCCATTTGTCAACCTGAAGATTCCATTTGTTTTTCTTTTTTTTTAACCTTCCTCTGCAGTGTTAAACTCTGTCTCACTGCACCATCTCATCATCATCTCTACGGAGGGCACACTCACACCGGCCCTCTGCTTTTAGCATTGCTCCTGAGTTCCAGAAACAATAAATTACAGCTGTGATCCAGCTGTAATTTATGATAAATTTTGCATCTGAAACCAAATGCAAATAAAAAATTATAGGATTTCTCATTTTATTTCATTTCCAACATTTAGCTATCCTTTCAAGCCTTCATACATAGTTTTCCTCTCTGCCTTTATAATACCATTCCACCAAACAACTTGCACGTGAATTCCTTTTCTGATAGGTAATTTATTAGTCTTTATATTTTCATGAGTTACTTCCACCATGTCATCTGAGGTTATCCTTGAGATCAGGGTCATAATTATACTTTCACTATTGAATCAAAGAAAAAAAGAAGTCTGTGCACTATGACAGTTATAACTAGGGATGATTTAACTCAGGAAAATATCTCTCTTCTCAGAAAGAGAGAGCTAAAGGAAATTTGCAGCGAAACACTATAAAGTAAAATAATTTTCCAGAACTCAGAACTTAGGAACAAATGCATACCAACCTAACCTTCTTCTTCCACTTGTCAGTCACACCCTACATCAAACATCTTAATAACAATCCAAATGAGGAGGTGATTAAGAAAGCACAGAGCTCAGGTAGCAAAGCCCAGAGTAAAACTATCTCATCCCAATTCTCAAGCACAGGCAAACAGCAACCTTGTCATTAAACAGGGCCCACACTCTGCATGACTGATATTAATGTAATATTAAACTGCCAGGTGATGATTTGCTCTATTAAATCTTCAGCAAATTCAATTTAATATGGAAAATAAACAGAGAACACATTTGTTCCCCTCAACAAACATTTGCTCTTTTCCCTTACTACATCTGGAGTTCACAGACCTGTCTGGAAAAAGAGATAGAGATGGACAAGACAGTTGTTTTCCACATCGCTGGGATGTAAATTCAGGAACAAACCCCCTGATGACACACCAGTGATCCACCCTGGGCTCTTTGCTCACAGTTTTGCATCAAGTTTAACATGAGGGTGGAAGTTGTGCCTGCTACATTAACCACAGATATTTCCCCCTGAACAATACACATGTTTGTTTTAATTCAATGATTTTTTCCTTGAACTAAAATTCTGGGGCAGATCTCCATCTGCCTCTCCCTAGCATAATTCCCTACTTATCCCTTTACATGTGAGAAGCTGAGTGTCTACATTTCCTGTGAGGGATAAAAAGGAATTCTCATGCAGGCTACATGGGCTCCCTGCTGCTTTTACACAATTCTCTTATGTGAATTTCCCCCTCTAATTTCATCTGGATAATCTATATTTCATTTCCTTTTTTAGGTCTTTTAGGTTTTAAGGTCTACTACACCTGTGAACATTAACACATCCCAATACCTTACTCACTCTATTAATCAAGTGCTGAAATTGCACTGCTCAATTTATGGCAATATTTACACAGAGATTATCTACAGCTCTTGCATCATAAAATTTTACCAAACCAAAGAAGATTTTTTTTTTTTTAATGTATTGAGGAGCTCAGGGTTTACCACTGTGACTCAGCCATTTCTGAAGGAAAGCACAGCACAGGCCCGTTGCAGAGGGTCTCCTGTGTTTGAAGCAAATTTGGTGCAATTGGTGCTGGCATGTGGCCCCTTGAAACAGGACAAATGTTCCCCCACACACACCAGTCATTAATGGGCCTTTGAAAACCATGCTGTACTTTTGGCTTCCCTCAGTTTTGGGGACCTACAGATTTACATTTCAACTCCTCAATTAAGACACAACATGTGCCTGCTAATTTCTATCCCACCTGTTCTGCAAGCAAGAGTAGCAGCAATTGCAGAAAATCAGAGAACTGTTTGGAAAAATCACAAAATAGCTGCTTACTCATCCAGGTACCTTTTTACTTACAGAGACTTATTTACTCCCAATAAATATCACAAGAAACATGTACTTTAATGATGAATAGACCTAAATATTTCAAATTTATGGGAACAAAATCATTATTTCCCAGTACTTTAAGGGTTGCCAGAGAAGATGCACAGGTTAACTTGTATCAACAGCAGCACTGTGAACCTATTGCTTCAAGATAACATCTTTGATAAGGTTGATAACATTAAAACAAATCCTAACAACAGTGCTCCAAATGTTAGATCACTGCTCTTTCAAGTTGCCTAATGACATTAATTTAATAAAAATCAACCTTGCAACCTGATGAATTGTAAATCAGATCATGTTCAGCTCACTTCTTTTCTTATATTGTTATATCTAGATTTAAAGAATAGTTCTCCAAAGATTTTAGGTGTAATTAGTATCTCCTTCTTCCCTGACCCACTTTTCCTGTTGGAAATCAGCCTTGCTAGAGCTTACCTCAGAGATTCAAGCCTAAAAGCTCTCCAAATCTCTCCTAAAACCACAAGATACATGTCAGTGCTGCGATTTCTCACTCCAAAAAGCCAGAGCTTTACTTTCTAACATGCAATGATTTTATCATTCCCATTGTAATAGAAAACATGTCAGCTGCTGCAGGGAGTTCCAGGCAGGATATATCTCTGTACATTACTTTTTCCACATTTTCTTTATTTCGTACTTGATTGTGAGACTAATTGATGATAAACAGAGAAGGACATTTCTCCTAAAATCAAAACAACTTCTTGCAAAAAACATTTCCTTATATGGGCCAAATGTTCAGTCTGGATCTGTTTTAGGAATAAAAGCTTCCACCCAAGGGTTCTTCTGCAAACCAACTCCTGATGCTCAAGCAGGAAAAAGGGGGAACTGCTGTTTTTGAGGGCAAAATTTCTTCTGTTTCAGGTTTCTGTTTGGATTTGGGTGGTGGGGTTTTTTGTTTGTATTTTTGGTTGGTTTTTTGGTTTGTTTTTGTTTGTTTTTGTTTGTTTTTGTTTGTTTTTGTTTGTTTTTATTTGTTTTTGTTTTGTGTGTGTGGTTTTGTTTTTTTGTTTTTTTAATGCCAACGTGTTTCTACCACTACATTTATGCATTTGATGGACTGAAAAGCCTTGGAAACCATCAAGGTGGAGAACGATGAAGCAGCTGCATGCAAAAGCTATTTTTTGCTGGGACACTTCAGTCTGAAAGAGGTTTCTCTTCCTGGCTTAAGAAGGCGAAAGGCCGAAGTGCAGTTTTCAAAATGAATGAACACATTTAGAGCCCAAACTCTCACCAATGGAGTTCAGTACTCCTAGATAATGAATTAATTTGAGTAATGGAAATTCAAGTCCTGGGGGAGTTATGTACATGTGCAGATAGAAAGTCATTAAGAGTAGTGGGGGGGAAAAAATTATCTCTAACATTATTTCTCAGAATGGTAATATAGTGTTTTCTTTTTGTGACCTGAAGGTAGATTAAAATAATTCCATTTTCTGAAGCTATGACATTTTTAGGATGGTTATATTTTTTCTTTTACTTGTTATATTACATTTCTAAAATACTCAGTATCCTGACATTTGTCTGTACCTAGACTTTTTATAGAGAATTTTACTAATAGCTCTTCGTTAAGCATGCCCTTCATTTACTCTTCAGAATTTCCTTCATAACTGGAGTTATAAGTAGTATCTTTAATCTCAAAATTAAAACTGGCCTGCATGTATATATAAAAAAGGCTACTAGTATTTAAATTAATTATTTTCAGAGAAGGAAATTGGGGAAAAAAAGAGACAGCATTACTTCAGGTTATCATTTTCTCTTATAGAAGATCAAGAAGAGTAATCAAATTTAAAATTCATTTAAAAATTATATTTCACAGCATCAAGATTGATTTTAGAATTTAAACTGAAAACCTTATTCTTGTAGGTGTTTCCAGAAGGGCTGCTGAAACTGTAACACAATTTTAGATAGCTTGATCAATACCAGTTTGAGCAGTGATAAAACTTGCTTTGCACCAGAAGTCAATTTTGTACACAAAGGAGTGAGCTCAGGAATTTTCTAAATTATTTTTGCTATAATGAAAGTGCTTTACTCTGCCACTTCAGGACAGATCGATTGGCAGACATACACCATCTGCTTCTGTGAAAACCAGGACAGAATATATATATAAACCTACATGCTGAGGTTTAAACAATAATCAAATGAAAGATGCAATAAAACACATAGAGCACTTTATAACAGAATTACTTTTCAGACAATGTATTTTACTTAGAACAGCCTCTCTGTCTCTTTTTGGGTGGCTTCTATTCCTTGCAACACTGCCAGTCTACTGCAAGTCTGAAGTTTTCAGTGCAGGACGGAACTCATACAAAAAGGACAGAGTCTTCACAAGAGAAAGATATTTGCTTCTTCCTCCCCAGGAAGGTGGTAATTTTTAGACAGAAGTCACAAGCTGCAGAATCTTTCCACAATGTGAAGAGCATCAGACACAGAGCACAGATTTGTTTCACATCACAAGGGACCTCTCCCAGCTGTACAGACATTTCCAGGAAGAAAACAGGACAGAGGCGTCTTTACCAACTACCATATGGAGGAAGCTCTTTTTGTTACTTCCAAGGTTCTCTGTGAAAATTTATTCTATTTAACAGTGCTGTGCTGTTAACATGCAATGTTTCATGTGGAGTTTTGGATGGGTCCATCAGCAATATTAAGACACATTGCAAAGTTATTCTAAATGACATGACATTATTCTTGTAGTATGATAAGCCTGAGAAATTCTCCCACCTTTCCAGTTTTCTCCAGAGAACACAGTCATTTGCATTTTGGCACCAAAACTCAGACCTTGCCAGGCTGGAGGGAGAGTTACTGCAAAAGGCAGCCATTCTGAATCATGTCATAGAAGATAGAAGATAGAAATCCATATACTACAATAACTTAATGGGACCATTGTTTGTGAAGGGGGAACAGAATTAGATTTGTTGCTGTTAAAAGATTGTTCTGCCTGACAGAAGTTATTACAAATATAAAATCCCCAAGGTGTTTGCATAACCTGTGGAAGAGTAGGTGAACATGAATGACTTGATTACCTCCATCCCCAAATAGCTCCCATATTATCATCTGCTGAGGTTCTGCCCACTCTGTGATTTTTGTCTCTGAATTCTGTTCTAATTCCAGTAGGATTAAATAGCTGATGGGCAGTTTGCATTCTCTGTTCTCCTATTAGCTCTAGAGAGGGCCAAAACAGACAGAGTCTTTAAAAGCAAGCAGTAAACCTTCCAAAGCCTTGTTGTCCACAATACATCCCATAGGAATAACCTTTCCTACTTCATGGTATTACTCTGCCTTGCTCTCACCAATATATTAGTCCAAAACTCAGAACTGATTCTCTCTCAGAAAGAACAAGTTCTTCCTCCCAATAAGAGGAGGTTAATTTCTAGAGAAACAAGTGCTACACCAGGACTCCAGCATTTTCTGAATTAGAAGAGTTTTCTCTGCATTCAAAGACTTAAAACAACAGAACAACTTTCTCCTTCATTTTATGGACAATATGAGTATTTGGTTTAGAGGGAAGACTGTTACTTTGCCCATGAAGGCCACCTTGATCACAGAACAAAAAATGGGATATCCAGAAGATTACATGAAGGAACATTTCTGCCTACAGACAAGAACTGAAAATATGCAATATCTAAAAGAGTTACTGGTTCTATCCTTTCAGCTTGAAAGGATAACTTAAAAATTAGAATTATTCCAGGAGCATCTATAAAAAAAAGCAATCGGAACAATGCAGGGGATCACAAGGTGGTATGGTAAAAAAACCAGTGAGGGTCCAGGATAGCGACAACATTGTAGGAGATGGCAGCCCTGGCTGTAGGGCCCCCACAGGCACAATAACATTACCAACCCCACCAAGACAGTGCAGCAATTGCCCTCTGAATAACGAAAAAAGGAGGGTTCCAAGGACCAGCTGCAGGAACGACATGCCCAGCCTGCAGCCACTCCCACACAAGATGTTGCAAATTCTGCAGCTTCTTCTGCGGAAGATGCCACCCATCCACCCAAGTCCTTTCTCTAGCACGCTGTCAGCTCACAAGGGTCCGCAGCAGAAGGGAGCCCTGGCAGCAGAGGGGAGCCCTGGCAGCAGAGGGGGGACCTGGCAGCAGAGGGGGGCCCTGGCAGCAGAGGGGGCGCTGTGGGGTGGGTGTCGCTGTGGGACATGAATGAGGAGACTGAGTCTTGTTCAGAAGGCTGCTGGACCCCTAAATGAGGAGGGGCCAAGCCGTTTATTTTCCATGCTTCTTTTATACTTTTACAAAGCACCCACCTTAGAGGTGGGGACATCAAGTGACCATTGGTCACTTGATGAGACCATCACGCAAAGTCCCTCCTCTGGGAAAGCGTGAGGAAAACATCTTTATTTACAAACAGCATGACCTTGTGCACTATGTAGAGTGCTGGGAAAGAAATTCCCAAAACCAAAACATGAGGCACGAATTGTGGCTACAGGGTGGGGGCTGCGCTGGGGCGGCTTGCGGGGCTGCGCCGGCACACAAGATGGCAGCCGTGCCTCCCCAGGTACATCAGGCCATGTGCGGGGAGCAGGGACACAGCTCCTGCCAGTGCCACCAGGCTCCCTGGGTCTCTTCCTCACTGCCCACACGCAGCCCATGGGACTCGCTGTGTCGCTGGCACGACGTTCTCCGCCTTCCCCCCGTTGTGCCAGGGGCTTGCCAGTGCGGCGTGGCCCTGCCGTGTGCTCGCCGCTATGTGCTCGGCCCCATGGCCCCACACACTCCCCTCCTGCCACCTCGGACACTGCTGCTACACTCTAGCAGAGGTGGCAGGCAGAAAGGGAACACGCTGCTGGGAAGGACCCCTCGGCTCCAGCCGATCCCACATGGTCCAGTATCACCGCTGCCAGAACCTTTGAGCTGGCTCAGCCACCACAACAGAATGATCTGAGTGGGACATGTCCCCCCTCAGCGGGCAATGGGCGGCGCGTCTCGGTGCTCTTGGCTCTACGGCTTGGATGTCTTTGCTCAGTGCAGGCTGGGGGCAAGGACTGAGAAGGAGGTCTTCTGTGTGTGATCCAAAAGGGTTTATATCCCCGAATTGCCAGCGACAGACAGACCCTGAGCACCGGGCACAGCAGGTACCTGGTCTGTATAAACAGATGGGATTCAAGGGGCAAGTGGCGACTTCCAACCAATAGGGAGGGGTGGGGGGAGGAGAACACGGGAGAGTTGAAGTGTTCCCCTTCCCTCTGCCCCCCTGGTTAGCCACTAGCTCAGGATTTGGGGAGGTTTGGGCGAGGGGATCTTCAAGATAGGGGGAAGAAATCCAAACGAGGCTCCTTACCTCAAGCGTATTCCAAGGTTTATTCCAAGAAGGGATCCCAGGGGTCAAAGAGGAAGCACATGGAGGGATGGGGCTTTTTATCTCTTTTGGGATGGGGGGTGGGGTTACCTGGCTCAAGGCCATAGGTCAGAGTCAAGGGGCAGGTGGGGTCAGACCAAAGGTACAGTCTCAGAGNCCCGAACCTTGGGCTGCAGGGCGTTTTTGTTCAGGACAGTTCAAGGGGTGGATACAAAGCATATGAACCAATAAAACAATCTAAACAATACATGCCAACTAAGTTACCTAAATTTTAACAAATCCAAAACAGGTTTGGGAGTGTCTCAGGAGATTTCGCCAACCAGTGGCCAAAGCTCTTGGACCTTAAAGATAAAATTCTGTGATGGACAGAGAGAATAATTATACATAAAACAGAAATGGGACAGGGAAAAGAACCAATAGAGAAGAGCCTCCAGGCAGAGACTCAGGTTGTCTGAGAAACCCTTATCAAACCATGATAAGAATACATTCTAGGGCAAGAGGCCCTTTCAAGGTGTTTAAGCTACACTAAACTTACAACATAAAAAACCTATACTATATTCATAACTAAAGATTATAAAACATTTCTTGCAAACCCATAAGGGGCCACGTTCTGCTTCTCCTACCTCAGCCCCAACAGATTTACGGTCTCTTGTGGTGGCGCAGGAGGGGTCAGCGTGGCTGCCTTGGTGGAACAAGCATCCTTCTTTGTCTGGTCTGCGGGTGCAGACGCACCATGAGCACCTCACATGCAGCCCTCCAGGACACAAGAGCTTAGCCAGTACTGTGTTCCACACACAACTCAGTGCCACAACACGTCCCCAAAAGCATCCCATGTCCGAGGATCGAAAACATTGGTACTCTCTGAAGTTGAATCACAGTCTTTTGCCCAGAACAAGAGTCTGTTCAAATCTGTAGATTCAGTTTTCCTTTCCATGTCTTTTTCAAAATCTGTTCCAACATCTCTGCAATTTTCTTTTGTTCCCAGTATACGCCATTCCCCATAGTTCTCAGCTGCTACCCTCCCTTCTGCGGAAAGGTCAATTGGCACCACGAGCTTCATTTCAGCTCCCAAGCTTTGTTTCAGCCCCCTGTAAAGTTCAGCTGAGCACTGTCACCAGTGCAACCACCAGTTGCCTATCAAGTCCCAGTTTGGGCACCATTTGTAATGATGGAGGCACGAACCCAGACTGGCAGGAAATCTGACTCATTTATTCAAAGAAACAATCTGCTTTTATACATTCCTTCAATACACAGTATTTCCTTATATGGTAATTCTCACTAAGTGATCTATCTCCCATTACTACAGCAACACACTGTCTTAATGTCCTTCTGTGGGGTGATCACTGTTGGAGTCCAGGGTATTCCTCTGGAAACCCTGGACAGTCAGAGACCTGTACAGGGGGGTTTAAAACCTGTACAGGGGGGTCTGAGAAATGTACAGGGGGGTTGCAGACCCTGGCATAGACCCCAGACAAGCAAGGGCCTCGACTGCAGTCCATGAGAAAAGTTACCAACACTACGGGAAGAATTGCAAGCTCTCAAGGGTAATAGAAAGTAGTAATATTTTAANAGGGTTCTGCCATGTGGCACCTCCTGCCCACAAGGCTAGTGTTATAAATGCATATTTTGGAGTTGACTTTTCCAAATATCGAGATGAATGCTATACGAATAACGTAAGAGGGTTGTACTGTATTTGTGGAATTTAAAAATGTGATGAAGATACCTTCTTTAATTGTAACATAGTAGATTGGGGTTTTTTGTGGCATCTAAAACTGACCAGAGGGTGGGAGATGCCTCCCACATTCCAATGTGAAGACTCCTGATAAAGAACAATTGAACCTTTAATGGCGAGAACCTTGAAAGATAAGGATTTATGACACCTGACCAGACTGAGAGGAGCCCTGCACAGATAAAAATTGCTTGAGGGGTTTTTTTTTGAAACTGACAAAGAAAACATATTTAAAATGAATGTTTGAATCATGCATCAGTGTCTTTTGAATATTCAACACAAAGATCCTTAAAACAAAGGATCTTAAAAGGGTGAGGTGTGCTGGCTGGCTTGGTGTCAGCACCCTCAGCAGGCCGAGAAGCTTTGTTTTTTTCTGTCTCCTAATTGTCTATTTTTATTTTATTTCTATTAAACTTACATATTTTTATAAAAAGTGGAAGTAGTTTTTCACACTGGGCTGAGACAAGCCTCTCTGTGCTGCTGTGTGCCTCTGTGCTGTGTCCTTCTGTGTGCCTCTCTGTGCTGCTGTGTGCCTCTGTGCTGTGTCCTTCTGTGTGCCTCTCTGTGCTGCTGTGTGCCTCTGTGCTGTGTCCTTCTGTGTGCCTCTCTGTGCTGCTGTGTGCCTCTGTGCTGTGTGCTTCTGTGTGCTGCCATGGCATTCTGCAGGTGTGTCCCACAGTCTGCAGCTCTATTCCATCCTATCTCCCCCCAAAACTACAAATAACAAGCAAAGACAATTGTACATATCTGAAATCTTTTTCTCTGCATCCACGTATTAGGTGAGAGTTCTGTACTGGTTTTTCAGGTACACCCCCAGTACTGTCTCACAAATAAGGTTGTCTGCATAAAGTCATGAAGAAGTTTCATCTAGTCTGTTTTTAATGCCTGGTGGGAAGAATAAACACATCACAGAGCTCCATAAACCAACAGGAATATTCCTAGAAATTAGTGCACTAGTTTTGAATATTGAGGAGACCTAAATGGAAGAAAATATGTTGTCTTTCTCAGTTTAGGACTAAACCAAAAATATCCATCTCTGGCTAAACAGAGGTGTTGGATATATGCAAATCCTTAGGCAGAGAAACAAGTTTGAGGGGCTGGCTATTGTTTACAACTGGGAATGGGGGTGTTAGCACTTGATCCAATTCTGAATTTCCATCACCATTCCCTTTTGTTTCCAAAACTTGCACCAATTCAAGTTATAACCTTGTCACAATTTCCTTGAATACTGCATGCACTATATAAAGTTTAAACCATTTCTTCACCATCTTTGCACATTTCCCAAAAACCACTAGCCATGATGTGTCCATGAGAAGCATATGCACAGGCACCTGAGATTGCTGCTGTATCCCAAATAACACCAGGGAACACCAGCCTGTGTGGATGTGTTCCCCTGCTAAAGCCCTGCAGCCACAATCCCAATTTCACCTGCTTGAGAGCGCTGCTCTCATGCCTGAGGTGCTCAGGGCTGGTGTGTAAATAATGTTGTAGAGATGGAATTATCCTTTTATATCAACAACAAAATTATAATTTCTTTGCTGTGAGATTTCAGGCCTGATCCAATGGCCACTGAAAACAACACCAAAGGGAGTGGTTGCTTTTTGGAGCAGAGTCTCCCATATACGTTTGGGGCTTAGACTGGGCCTTAAGGCAAAAAGAAATTTTAGTGGTGCATTCTCCTTTATGCACTGCTTTGCAGCAGTTGATAAGCTATGGACATTCCAAGTGACATTCCTCTCTCTGAAGAAATGGTGTTTGCACAGTCCCGATTCCAGAGCTCTGATCCAAGAGTAATCACATCCTGAGAATCACTGAGGGGGTTACTGCAACAGAGAGGGCAGGGAAAAGATAACTTGCTAAATTACTGAGACAAGAATGTCACTAGCACTTTGTGTCCAGCCCTTTTGAAAAAAAATTATTTATGTTCATTTTGAAGAAATACAATTTCTATGTCTCACTCTGGATTTAGTTTCCTATTTTCATGCATTTACATGAGATGTAAATCTGGCATATTTAAAATGACTGCTGCTACACAGATGATGAAAGCGATGTATAAAATAAGTTTGAGCGTCACTTCCTAAAGTCAAAGAATTGCTGTTGGGAAGAGAAAAGGGAAGGAAAAAACCAAAACCCCTCTTCCTTTTATCCTGTAGCTTTCATAAGGAAATTTAAAGACAGGATTGTATTAATTGATCATACTTGGAGTACTGCTTTCAGGTATTTCAAGTCTCTTCTGCATCAGTCCATCAGAAATTTTGAGAGGAGACATGAGCTCATGCCCTTTGACAGCTTTATTGGGGATCTGTAGGTGTCCATGAGCAGAGCTGTGCCTTTTGCCAGATGGAGTCCTGGTCCAAGTGTCATAATATATGAGACAGGAGAGATTTGGGTGTTGTCCAGCCATACTGGGAACAACTGAGGTTGGGTTTGTGCTGCTGATTAGGAACATGGATGTGACAAACAGCTCTGGCAAGGGGTAGCAGCACTGTAGAAATGTGGAGACCTCAGGATCCCCATTCTTTCCAAACCATCCTCATCAAGTCAGAGGCAGCCTGGGTTTCTTTAAGGACAATATCAAGAAGCATAAACCATGTTCAAGGCTCGTGGTATCTAGGACTCAAGGTTCACTTGGTAACTCCATGTAGAACAAGGGATAGCCCTTGACAGAAGTTTTAGTAAAATACTATTTATATTCAGAGAAAAAAAAAAAAAAAAGTGATTTCACAACACCTAGAATGTCATCTTTATAAATTGCATGTTTCTTTCAGGATATTTTTCCCTGCTAGTGGAAGACCTGCTATTAGAAAACAACATGCCCCTTTTCTCATTCAAGACAATGCTCAAAGCTATAGGAAGCTTTTGCCACCTGAGAAGCTCCTTTTAAGCTATTTAAAGCAAGACTCACCTGCAACATGAATACTTGCACCTTTATTTTAAAAATGAGTGATTGTGCCAGAACAGTTCTGTATTTTTTTTGAATCTCAAAATCAGATTTAAAAGGTATAAACAATTGAAAAATATCTTTAGACCAGAGCTAAGGTTGGAACACCAATTTTCATTTTCTTTACAGCTATTTCAGCCATTTTCTTTGTGCAGTTCCTAGAAAGTGAAAATTCTTCCCTTGTTCACACAAGCAGGATTTATATTGCTCAAGCATCAGCTTCCACAATTGCAAAAGGAAAAGAGGGGTTAGGAAAATGTCAGAACTTTTCCTTTGAACTACAGTTCCATGCAGAACAGTGTTGTTGTTAAAAAGAACAAACAAAAACAGTGAATGCTGCCTGTAAACTAATGCTGCAAGGCAAAAATATGAACAATTAAAAACCAACAGCAGCTGTCTGCTGACTGATTCTCATGGATTATTTAGCTGACTCTTAGCAAGGAGAGGGCCCTGAAAACTCAATAGGAGCAGGAATGTCAGGTGGATGACTAAAAGAAAAACTTCCAACAATATGGGAAATGGAAACCTTAGAACTGACTGAAGAATTTTCTCTTTGTTTCAACTGTATTTTCCTCTTGAGATCTCCAATAAGCAAAAAGATCATATGGGTATAAACATCTTGAAATGAGAAGAAAATACTATCAGAGAAGAGCAATTTCTCAAAAGATCTTGAATTTATATTGATTACAAATTAACTCCCCACACACCCCAGTAGCAGAAATTCAGTGAAATGCCACAGAAGGCAAAGAAAAACACATGGAAGTGTGAAGCAGGATTAGGATGTGCTGCCTATAGACTTAGGCATATATGTTGAAATACGTCAAGAAGAAGAGCAGATCTTGACTCTAAGAAGTTCTCAAACTCCTTTAATAGACTAAAAAGACATTTTGAATGTAAAGAAAATGAAGAGTCTCATAAAATTTTCAAAGCATTAAGAGCCAACCTCTAAGCTGGAGTGACTGTGCTCAGACAAGGAAGCATTGCCAACATCAGTATTGCTGTAGCTTAGTCTTGTGAATCCTCTGTGGTTTGGGAAAATATCTAAAACCTCTAAAAACAGTGAACAATAAAATATGCAACCACAAACAATTCCTTGAGATGGCTGTATTTTCTAATGATGCAGTGATGAGAAGTGCCTGAGTTAACCACTAAGCAAAAAAACTCCAAACCACTCATAAAACTATACAGATTCCATTTAAAAAACCCAACCCAAAACAAAAGACAATCCACCAAAAACAAAACTCCATGCTAAAAACATGTGAAAAGACCACCCTACATCCACATGCTTCCTTTTCCACTATATCCTACTTGCAACATCCCTCATAAACTCCAATTAGGGTTTCTTTTGCCTTTATAGATGACACATTTCACTCAGCTTTCTTGTAATACCACTTCTAGCTGAAAGATGAGCTGATATAAAGCTCAGTAGTATTTACAGGAAAACTTACAGGAAAAACAAACCCAGATCTTTGAAAACAATATTTCTCCTAACCCTGGGTTTTCACATAAGCTGAAAGTTCCTCCCAGCATAAGCAGCAAGTGCTGAACTTGCTTTGCAGTCTCAGAGATGTTCTTTTCTTCCTACAGCAAGTTGGCCCCTCTGTGTGCAGCTTTATTTTCCCAGGTATCATCTGCTTCCACGGATGTGCATCATTAAGACTGGAAGAATCAACAGCAATATTTCCATATAATTAAACATTTTTATGTGGTAAGGTAGGTATGGCACAGAAGCCATAAAGTGTCTCCCATCAGGAACTCCACAGCCATCAAACACAATAAGGTGTTTTTGGGAAGCCTGCATTCAGACCTCACATAGAATGGTGAATGGGTGCTGCAGAAAAATTTAAGATCTATTAGCAGGGGATTTAAATACAACAGTTACATCCTGCATCTGTGAATGCTTCTGTGATCAGCTGAGGAAATGCACCCCACAGAGAAGTCCATAAAAATTGAGCACTTCACTAATGATGTTTCTATATATTTTTGTGTGCAACCTTAAAACGCTTTAAGCCCCTTTAATTATAGATGATGCATTGGGGCAAGTCAAATAAGTAAAAAAAAAAAAAAAAA
>VWYO01013055.1:584277-645723 GCA_013400275.1 Rhadina sibilatrix | reverse complement strand
TAAAACACAATAAAATCAAAATACAGCATTAAAAAACCCCAAATCAAGAAGCAATAAATACAAAATAAAACAAACAATACATAGAATAAAAGACAAAATTAAATAAATGCAGCTCTCCCCTCATGCCATTGCCTAACACAGCTCTGGGAGTATCCTGGATTCTGCAGAGGTAGGGAAAACAAACCCTGTGCTTCCCAGCAAATAAAGCTTTCTAGGCAATCCCCAGTTTTGCTTGGAAACAAATTCTATTTTCGTGGAAAGCTCACTTTGGATGAACATCCAAATGTGCCGAGCCAGGAAAGAACCACCCCACTGTGTCCAAGGAACAGCAATTAGGCCGTTTAGGATTTAAGTTTTAATGGGATCTTAATGGGATAGTTAAAAATGCAGTACATATAACTTTACAAAGAGATGAATTATGGCAATTAAACACTTAGCAAGTTTTCCTGGCAGTTTACAGAATTCTGTGGATATGGTGCTGAACAATGCCTGATTTACCAATGTTAATTTGGTGAATTTCCTTGGAAATTTTACCCCAAGATGAACAAAAATTCCAATTAGGATGGAAAATTGGCATTTGCAATAAATATTCCCCTACCAAAATCAGAAGAGAGGAAAAACATTAAATAAAAGGAAGGAATAACATCTAAATCCCAGCTTGCCTCCCTTCTTTGGGAGGACCCCACCTAACCCCTCTCATGCCCTATTTACCTTCTCTTCCACTGCATGTATTTCTCCTATGTGTCAACCCAAAGTAAAGGAACCTCAGTTTACCCCCTTACATTTAAATGTTTTGAGGTGTTACAGACTCTTGCATGGTACACAGTTTGCCATCATTTGAGAGGGAGAATTTAGGGGAGACAGGGACAAGTTGGAGAGAAACCGCGCTACACTATACCGCAGGTATGAAGTCAGAGTCCGGTTTTGATTTTCATGTGGTTTAATAAGTTAACAGATTCAGCCATTACACAGCAATAGAATTGTTCTTTGACATTTACAAAGGTGCAAGAACTTAATTTAGTCATACATAGTTTTATTTTCATTATTATTAGCTAGACAGTTCCAATTCTTTCCCACCTAACAATGTGGGATCAAAATAATCTGCCCAGACAGAAAGCATCAAAGTACAAAAGAGCACACACAAGGAGGGCACTAATTCAAATTCTGTGTGGGTATTTGATCCAGTACCTTACAAAGCAAGGACAGATGATGTGGAGCAGTCACACCTGTAGGAGGAGCTGCGATATCACAAGCACACCTCTGCCAGAAGTTTGACCGCCACTGGGACTGTTACTCTACCCTGAGACTCACCGTGACCCTGCAGTAGAGGAGGTGGGATGGAGAGAACAATGCAAAAAGACCACAAACAACAACCCTCCAATCACTCAAGCATCTCCACAGCTACCCAGAAATTACTTCTCTGTAGGTTTAGCGAACAATGACCCAAGAGAAGCTATTGCATCACTAAGGCCAAAAAACGTAACGAAAACATTTGCCATACCCCCAGTTCTGGTCTAAAAATAGCATGAGCCCATGGTTTGAAGAAGTTTTCATTACATTCCCTTGCACTGAACTTGCTCTCCACTCACATAGTCTCCCCTGGTTCTTCCCCATTTCAGTTAAGCTGCCTAAAACCCCACCCTCAACTGCATAAGCAGCATGAGGGTGCTTACAGGGACAGGAATTGGACTTCTTTGCTCAGCTCTGCCCCTGCAGAAGTCTGTGCATGAAATGGATATGAATGTCACAGAAGCTGGTATGGCCACTCTCCTGTCCCATCTATCAGCACTGTTGTCCTCAGTCACGTTTCACCGTTACCAGTATAGGCACTTGCAGCGTATGCTCTAACTTTAAGCATGTGCAAGTACACATCTATGCACCCAATTCCTCTGGCCTCAAACATCCATCATGCTAAATCCTATGGCACCCTCAGAACACAGAGGTTTTGAGGTTCCTTCATTTTTTTCTGTGTCCGTTTTCCACTGTATCAAGAGGATATCTCTCATGGGCCAACACCAAGGGCTTGGTGGATGATGAGACTCCTAAACAGCCTTGCCTAAGCATAGGGAGAAGATGTACCCAGACAGAAATACACTTACAAGCATGCTTACAGCTAGTGTAAATCTATTTTCTCCAGAGAAGTAAAAACACATAGCATAGGTAAATTCCAGTAAATCTGTTCAGCCAAAATAGGAAACAAAACCCACCAACAAGAAACCCCTAACTAACCCAAAAATCCTCCAAGCAAACCAAAATAAACAAAAACCCAAACCAATCCCAACACAATGCCTACTTTGGCTTCATTTACAAGTCACTGTTCTGCTTGTGCAGCCAGCAGCAAAACACAGCATCTGGAATGCAGGCCCTCATACGCAGGTTGAAGCCTCCATGCATTCAAGCCCAATGGTCTGCTGTTCCTCTTCCACCATATATTTGGTCAAGGACCAATTTCCTAAGGTGCAAATAAGTGAGCCTACCCTGAGACAACAATCTGCCAAGTGCAGATCATTCGAGTTTAAAAAAGTTTGATGGTGGCCTGCGCCATTCATGGGGTTGCTCTGTGGTCCCAGGCATTATCAAATGCCACAGAGCCCACAGCAGCACCAAGGCAAGGGCGCAGGTATCTAGAAGTTAAACAGGGAAAGTAGATTTCAAATAGCATTTCTTCTGTCCTAAAGCCAGAAACACAAGTGGAGATTAAATAGAAAAGAGGTTTCTTAAAGCAGCCATTCTATGGGGGAAAATTCCCAGGGATTTAGTCTTTGCAGCTTCTGGAGCACAAAATCCCATGTGACCTTCTCTTTCCGTCTGAGAAGATCAGGAGAGAAAAACTGTTTCTCACACCAATAATCACACCTCCACCACAGAGGTAGATTCATTACCATTCATGCCTTTGAGAAACCAGCAAGAGCCACCTGTGCTCTCAGTCAGGACTAACATAACCCGCACCTACTGCCTGGGGGATGAAAACATCTCTGCAGGCCAGAAGGAAAGCCTTGTTCAGATAAGAAGAGGAAAGATCAACAGAGTCAATGAGGAGCGTATCAGAACCAAGTAATTTCCAATGCACACAACAGACCCATGCCCTGCTATCCTTCTGTTCCTCAAACAGCACTTCTGCCTAACACCCTGAAAAATAGTCTGCACTTACAGAGAACATTTAGAAGAAGATAAAAGGTTACAATACCACTCCCCTATGCTGTATGACTTTGAGAAGCAACAAAGTATCAGAAAATATCTCTCCTCTCGGAAACAAAAGCACATGTAGGAGCTAATGTTTCGCAAAGCACTCTGCCAGCACTTGCCAACATCCCGCTCCTTTGCAAGCTAACCAGATACAAATTTGCAGCACAATTTATTGTCCGTGGTAAAAAAAGCACTGCTGAATATTCAAGGGAAGATATGCCCCTACTGGCATACTTCCCATGCACCATTCATTTTGCCAAACACAATGCAGGTGTCTTCAACCACATCAAGTTCAAAACTAAAAACTGTACCTCCACTGCATGTCATAGCCTGGAGCCAACAAACTAGGAAAGCCATGGACATATGACAGGAACTGCCCATTTAACATAGCTAGAACGGGTCCCCAAGGCCGGTGAGTAACTCAAGCGTCTCTTTTACTCCCTTTCCTATCACTTCCTCCTCCAAGCCAGACCAAAATATGCTAGTCAAGAATCTAGGTATGTGTTTGTCAGACAGAAACCTTGCCTTTCCTGCCTCCAGTCTACAGTGACAAAGACAACACTGGCTAGCCCTCGCAGTCCTCCTTGCGTACAGGAGCCTCAGATCCCTGATTCCAAAGAACCCTGGCGACCCTCGGTGTTCACTTCCAGCCATTCTGCACCAAGACATCTCAAGCTGCTCTCACAGTTCAAAGAAAACACAGGACTATCAAATAAGACTCACAGCAGGTCTTTGATTGACCCACAACTCAAGAGCCGCAGGCTCTTCCACTTAAACCAGCTGATGCAAGGCTTCACAGTCTCCCACCAGAGAAATGGTGCTGTCTGGGTTCAAATCTTCAAATTTTAGTACCTTGAAATGGTGTTAAAATGAATAAATAAAATCCAAAAATGGAACATAAAGTATTGTCACAGCTACAAGTTGTAGAGGCAATGGTGCAAGAGAGAATACCAAATTGAAGCCAAACTCGGAGACTTTGGGAACAAGCGTGTACCTCAGAAAGACAGCACTGCATCTGACAGCACCGCACCAACCTGGCAAAAGAAGGCTATGTGAAACCGGTAGCTGGATTGCTACAGGCAAGCTAGAGATGGCCAAGTTTCAATGGCACTGTAATACAAACCAATCACTTGCACCAAGGAAAATTATCCTCAGCGAGAAACAGTGAGTTCTCTGACATCTGAAGCGCAAACAAAGCCACAGTGCCATGCGGACAAGTAAAGAAACAAAGGATAAAAGATACGACAGAGCTTGGGGATGACAAAGACTCCCAGACAAAAACAGATGTAGAGGTTCCCGGTCAGCGAGCTGAACCAATATGATTTTTCAGATTTATACATGCCCAATCATGTGAAGAATCAGCACGAAAATCAGCCAAGACATATGCCAGAGTGTCCTGCTAGCACACACTGGCATTTGCAATTACAGCCCTTGGTAACTCTGGCCTTCCCCACCTGTACAAATATGCAAGGAACAGCCGCTTGTGAATTCTTTTGCTGCAGCACACCAAACACCTTCTGGTCCTTGGAAATGGCACAACAGTAGCAGTATCAGTGAGTCAGGGTTTGTCCTTCCAAGAAACACATTTTACCTGCAACCATCAAGAGAACTGCTTTTTCAGTTGGCAGCATCCTGTGTAAGGAAGGGCAACAGACACCATCACAGGAGATACTCTAAAGAAAGGGCAGAGCTTGAGAATCCAGTCAGGCTTGGGAAATAGCTCTTCTGTGAGGTTTTTCCTCCCATCTGTCCCACCTCTTCAACTTGACAACCCACAGGAGAGCAGGAAGTTTCTCTCAAACCAGGCATGTTGACAAGGCGTGAGCGTTTCTCCAAAGAGCATTGTTATGTGCTATCTGAAGGGAACTTCTGGGGATATTTTAGATAAAATGTGTATGGGCCAGGAGACCGGACAGCTGTTTCTCTAGAAGGACAGTCTTCTCCTGCACAGGGATTCTGTTTTCCCCTGCACGCCTCTCCCTCTCTGCAAATACCTGCTGCAGAAATGCCCTCTGTTTTGAACAGGGTGGACTGTGTTTGCAAGAAGAAAGGAAATACCAAATGCAATCCAGAAAGATTCCCTCTACTAAAGGAAACCCATCAGTGACAATGTGTAAACTTTTGCCTCTTTCTGCCATGTGCCTTCAGGCTCCCCATTAGACTGCCTTTCACTATATTCCTTGCCTTATTCCTTACCATACATCCCCTGCATGGTGCCAGTCCTTAGCACGAGAACTGCGACAGCACAAGACTGGATGCTCGGCAGGTCTGGAAGACAGCCTGGCAGCCCTTTGGTAACATCCTAAACCAACCCCAAGAGCAAGAGATCTGCTCATAAAATAGCTGGTGTGTGCATTCAGTACAGGCCCTTCCCTGTTCCAGAACACAGATGTGGAAGGAGTGTTGTACCACAGGGTGGCTGCACAGGGTGGCAAAACCACCAGCACTGACCAGGCATTCTTGAGAGGGCCCAGGCTTCTACGAAAACTTGTGCAGTGGATAAAACTTCCTCCCTCTTAGAGACTTCTTGCTTCAACACAGCACAGAAAACAGGGGTTCCTCAGTGCTGTCTGAACCGGAGACTGTTTCAATGGCAGAGCCAGGTGGAGGACCGCA
Source organism: Rhadina sibilatrix (assembly GCA_013400275.1). Lineage (NCBI taxonomy): Eukaryota > Metazoa > Chordata > Aves > Passeriformes > Phylloscopidae > Rhadina > Rhadina sibilatrix. The sequence goes on along the minus strand of VWYO01013055.1, from coordinate 639,921 downwards.
ACTCTGACAGCTGACAGCTGTCTTCTGACAGCTCACAGCCCAGGAGTGCATCACCCTGCAGCGCACCTCAGATTACGGCCTCTGCACCAAGCACAAGTAATAACAGTGTTTAGAATTCATTCAGTGATGGCATCATTCTCTGTCACAAGAATAGCTGAGTGAGGCTACATCCCACACTTCCTGGCACTGTAGCTAACCCAATAGTTTCTTGATTTTAACTCTGAAGGTTGCCACTTGAGAGACCTGCCCCCCATTTCCGTGAGGCACCTAATGATGCCAGACGGCTACGCACATGGAGTCCCTTCTGCAGTTCCTGGGACTCCCAGGAGGATTAGCACACCACCTGGATTTTCTGGGAGAGCACAGTGGGGTGCAACAAGCAGAGAAGGCTAAGCCAAGGCAGACAAACAGCTTAAGTCCCGGGTTTGCCACCTCCGCTCCCCAAATGGTGTAAAGCACTGGGGTGTCTTCCCTCAGCCAAGGCTGGAAAGAACTGGACTGCAAGTCACAGATACCATGGAGTGGGAAGACAAGAGACTAGAAAACGATCTCTGAGAAATCTTTCCAATGGCCTTCTCCCTCTTTCAGTTCTCACCAGCTGATGTGCGGTCAATACCTTTGGGTTTGGTTTTAGACTTGAAGGAGAAGCGTTTGATGAGGCGGTGAGAGAAGCTACCAGTTTTCTTTCTGGTGGCGGAGTTGGCAGTGACATTGGACAAGTCATCGTGTGACTGGCTCAGGCCCACCTCCTTCTGCTTGCTCCTTCTCCGGAAGATGAGCTTGGTACCACTCCGAAGAAAACTAACTGCAGAGACAGGAAGGAGACAGAAACCATGATAGCGTCCTGCACTGGCCAAGTTTCAGGGACAGTAACACACCCAGCCATTCTCAGATACGCAGCAGTCCTCCTCCGCACTAAGAGGCAGAAGTACGCAGCGGGTCAGCTAATCTCAGCTTCCAAACACAAGGCAAAGTCTCACTTTGTGACAGACTGCAACACCAACAAGCTGCCTCACTAAACATTTCATCCCATGTCCCCTCTGCATAAACTTCCAATATACACGATGTCCTACCATCAGTGGAAGTGTCCAGCATTTTAAATGAAAGCCAAGACTCATACAAATGGAAAACAAGCGAGATCACCTGAACCTGATGACCCTGAGAGGAACATACAAGAGGGAAAATGCCTCTCAGACCAGCCTGTCTCAAGGACACAGGGATTAACTTTGTCATTTAGTGCCTGGAACAACTGCCTGCACTTTCATGATGTGCCCAGATGGAGGCAAATAAAGCCAATGGCTCCTTATGACTCCCACAATCAGGAGAAGATGGAGACACCGATTGCTTTCAACCTCAAATGGATCAGAAAGACACATCCAAAATCTGCATGCCATACAACACTGGAACGGTATTTCCTACAGAGGGGGTTTGCTTTCCATTTTCCCTCTCTTCCCCACCTGCCAGCTCTCTCAAGAATCTGGGTTGTACATCCTTCTACCCACTGACTTTCAAAGACGGGGTCTGCATAGCTCAAACCACACCTGGTTGTAACATGGTTCAACTCCCCAAAATTTAATATTCTGAGCAATCAAGATTTTGATTTGCAGTTCCTTACATAAGTCAGTACCAGAAAAATCCAAGGTGCACCATCCACCTAACTGACAAATGTGTGGAAAGGCCAGAAGAGCAGCTAGGTAGTGGGGCAGCCCACTCCACCATTTAAAAGACATGAGATTTTGTGGACATCTTATTGTATGACAGGTCAGAGGCACTAGCTGCTTTGATAATAACAGAAAAAGAAGGAGGGCAATCAAGGCCCATACAATCCACATTGCTGGGTGGCCTCCATGCCCACACCACAGGTGGCCCAATTCAAAGGATGATTCATTATTTATGGACATGCACCTGATCTGTGGACCTGGAGACCAGGGAGAGAAAAGGGTTCTGTGTAACACACAGGCTCCATAGGGTTCCCATCTAAGAGAGCATAGAAACTTAAAAGGCTACAGGAATCAGACACCTACAAATGAAGGCATTTCGAATTACTTCAGTGGAAAAACCACAAGAGAAAGGCAGGCTCTTCCAGGCTCCATCAGAAGCTGCTCTTAGCTATGCTGAAAGGTGGCTGCAGACCCCATGCTTGGGGAACCTGAATGTCACTTTGTCCTTATGTAGAGCTAATGTTACAGGCTCATGTTAGCTACCCTACCTAACAGTTCATCCTTACCTTTGTGATCTTTCAAGCTCCTTGTCTCAAGGGCTCCCGTGGAGCCAGTTTCAGACTCAACATCTTCCACAGATGGCCTTTCAGAGATGTCCGATCGCGTTGTCTCATCCGGCTCCTGACTGTCCCTTTGGCCCAACAGTGACACTTCCAGTTGCTGCGACAATTCAGTAAAATCACGCATTTGGTCTGCTGTGCCCTCTGCCTCAGAGTCCCCATACGGTGTGGCCTCCAGGGATGCAGCATAACCCAGAGAAAGTGCCATTTCGTCTTGAGCAACAGGTACCTGAAGGGTGGTTAGAAGGGCAGACAGACGCAAAGACAGGATCAAAAGAATTGCATTCATCTCCCTACTTTCATCTACATCTACATACAGGTGGCCCAGTTCAGATCATCAGTGCTAGATGGCACCGATGGACAACTGTCACTCTTTGGCTGAAACATATTGGAACATGGCTGATTACAAAGCGTTCTGTTGCACGTCCCTCACTCCCACAGCCAGGTTCAAGGAGAGCTCCTTATATTCCCCATAAGGTTCAAAATCAGTTACGGCAGCCACATCCCTTGCTGCAGCTACCCGTTGTGAACTCCCACTGGCAGCTGCCCTGCAGACTGGCAAGGTACCTTTTAATGCTCACTGGGAAACCGCAAAAAGCTTCTGATGAAGCTAGTAATCTGTGCTGGAACCTTCCCACACTGGTCTCTACAGGACAGGTTAGTTTCACACACACATCCCTAAAAACAACCTCCCAGACTGGAAACGCAGCTCCTAACTACCAGAGACCTTGGAAACTCCTGAGATGATCAGTGTACTACGTTTTGTTGGTGTCTTCTTGGTGGTCTTGTTATTCGTCTCAGTTAGCTGCCTGATTGCCGTCTCAGCCACCGGATCCAAGCCATTGGGCATATGGCTATCCCCTGAGCACAAGAAAAATACCAATGCTTGGAGAAGCAACCTTCAGCAGAGGGAAAAGGTAGCTTGCTGACTGCAATACTTGCAATAGGCAACTTACATGCACATGTAAGTGTGGGAAATGTAATTTCCCACCCAGAGTTTATGACAGACTTATGACTGTCCAAATAAACAGAATGAAGGAAGCTCTGTACAGCTAACTCTTGGCTTTTTCTGGTACCTGGAAAGTTTTGTTGCCCACCACGCATACCATTAAAATACCATTAATACACATACCATTAAGATACACCCCCCACCTCCCCAACAAAGACTTCCAAAGACTCCCAGTAGTTTGCTTTGGCAGCAAGCTGTCAAAACAGCTGCAGTGCTCTGTTCCAGACACAATCAGAGCCCCAAGTGCAGGCTGAGCAAAGCTCTTTGGGTCCAGAGAGCCTGGAAAGTTCTTGTCAAGCAAGGAAACACTCACAGTCACTGACTGGATAGTCAAAGGGGAATGTCTTTTACCTGCCCACACACCACCACCACCAGCCTCCTGCCCCCACCTTCACTCAGGCACTTGGAAATTCTCTGAAGCAGAAAATGCAAGAGAGTTCAGGGAACCACACTCAGACTGCCACTTTCTAAAACAGGCTAAGGAACACAGTTACTTCAGTAAAAGCCTCAAAGTTCCAAGCACTTACGGCTACTGCTGGGCAAGCGGCCACAAGGACAGCTGGTCTCCAAGAGCACTGTTGTCTTCTTTTCAGTCACTTCCACTTTGGAGGGCGACCTTGATGGTGAATCTTCACAGCAAAAGAGACACCGAGATACCAGTAAGTGGAGACAAAGCTTACACAATTATGCTATCATATTGTGCCCCCTACACACAAACACAAAAAGCCTCAAGCAAACATTCAGAGAGCCTGCACGGCAGCTCTGTAAGGCTTTGTGGTAATAAAGCAGTAAGAAGCCTACTGCGAAAAAATCAGGATCACGGAATGGTTTGGGATGGAAGGGACCTTAAAGACCACTTAGTTCCAGACTGCCATTAGACCAGACTGCTCCAAGCCCCGTTCAGCCTGGTCTTGAACACTTCCAGGGACGGGACAGCTACAGAATCCCTGGGCAACCCATGCCAGTGCCTCAGCACCCTCAGAAGAAAAATTTCTTCCTAGTGGCTAATATAAATCTACCCTCCTTCAGCTTAAAGCCATTCCCCCTTGCCTTATCACTGCATGACTTGGTAAAAAATCCCTCTTCAGCCTTCCTGTAAGCCTCCTTTTAGATATTGGAAGGCAGCTTGCTGTAATGTCTCCCCAGAGCCTTCTCTTCTCTGGCCTGAACAGCTCCAACTCTCTCAGCCTTTCTTCACAGGGAGGTGTTCCAGGTATGTGACCAACTTAGTGGTCCTCCTCTGGACTCACACCAACAGGTCCAAGTCTTTCATGTGTTGGGGGGCTGCAAGGCTGGACACAGTACTCAAGGCGGAGTCTCACAAGAGCAGAGCAGAGGGGGAGAATCACCTCTCTCGACCTGCTGGCCACGCTTCTTTTGATGCAGCCCAGGATATGGCTGCCTTTCTGGGCTGCAGTCCTGTGAAGCAGACGCACAGCAATACCTCATTTGTGTCATTTCCCAGCCCCATCTCTTGGAATATCCAGCACCACATTCACCAGGATGCCAGATCGCAAGCAGCAACAACCCCTAGTAAGCCAAGTCTACGTGCTTTTGGCCCCTCATTCAGTATGTTCAGCATAACTTTTTTAGCAGTGAAGAAACTAGAGAAAGCATGGCTAAACACTTAGCCTGACATCACGCAGAGGTTATGTGGCAGCATATCCCTTAGATCTACCATCACCAAAAGGGCGTGTGAGAGGCTCATCCCTCCCTCACCTCCCCCCAGACACAGAGCTGCATCAATTCTCTCCCCTAGGGCTACACAAGTTTCCAGCCAGCCACAAAGACACTAGGGGAAGGGAACAGCAAGGATGCCCGTGTTCTGACCCACAAACCAAAAGCAATACATAAAGCGTGAGCCTGCAATAACCAGATGTGATGGCTAAATGGTTTTGCTACTGCCTTCAGGAGCAGCCATTAAGGAATATCACACCCGTCATTGGAGCCACCTGTACAATACACTTGCTGCTCTACAGCCTCACCCAGTTTGCAGTCTGCCTTGGGCCGGGACTGAATTGTGGTGACAGTAGTCACAATGGTGCCATCGGGCATGATGGTCCGGTCCATCTCCACCTTCTTAGTGGGGGTGATGCTGGTTCGCAGAGATGTGGCTTGTGGAGCATTCAAAGATGCAGGACACTCCTGGAACAGCAGCTATAAAGAGTAAAGCACTGCTCAGAGAGGCACTCTTCTTCCCAGATGGAAAGGCAGGCATGTTTGGGCAACAAAAGCTACGGCTCTGGGCACCAAGGAGTCATCCCCAGTACAGTATCAGCTCAACAGCGGGAGGCTCAGGGACCGAGGGTCAGGTGATATCCACCCGTCCATGGCATAAGAGTCTGCTAGTCCAATGTGTCAAGCTTAGATCCAAACATGCATGTCTCCAGCTAGAGGCTCACATTATTAATGCTTCCGGAGTGTGCACACGTGCAGAGCTTGTGGGGTCATGAGCTCACCTCCAATGTAATGGTAGCTTCAGCTGTCAGTGACTGTCCAGCTCCTGGGGCCAGTGAGCAGACCTGTCTCCCAGATGGTTGCTTGCCTAAAGAATCTATCAGAAGTGTAGCATATGCCAGCAGCACATCTGCAAGAAGAAAGAGTAAAAATGAACCACTTCACATGACCTCAGCACCTCAGACATCTCCAAGATAATCTCTGCCTTTGGGAAGCAGCTCTATGGGCCAACACAGCAGATCCCCATAACTCCACTAACTCCTAGGTTCAAGAGGGAGAAGGGGCAGGCAGTGCTCCTCCTCTCCTCTTTAATAATTCAGGAATCAACTCCCTTAAAAAGGTGATCACTGTGTGGCCCCCATCAAAAATAGATGCTGCATTTAGTCCCCATCTGAGTACAAAATAACAGTTAAGAGCCTTATGCAAAGCTCTCCTAATACAGGAGGGAAAATCCCGCACGTCTCTCCCTGCTTCAGAATGCAGATGGGCAGGCTACAGGAACCTCCTGATTCAAGGTCAGATCCAGACCATTGCGGTAAGAAGAACAGAACCCAAAGTTACCTCACACAGTCACAGAAGCTCACATAAAGCTGAATATGAAAAATCCTTTGCCGAAGTCATCACATGTACTGACAGAGAACTATCATGAGCTTAAAGCACAGTGAGTCCCTTAGGCATTTTTGCCTCCCCATCTTACAACCCATCTTATGGATGTTCATACTCACTTCCCCCTCCACCGCTGTTCCCCAGCACCTGTAGTTTCAGTTCTGTGCTTCTAGGTCCCAACTCCCTGTTGAAACCGAAGACGGGCTGGTGTTAGGCACTCTTTTTTTTAAGTGGCCATGGAGCAAATAACCTCATTCAGTATCTTCCCTCCCTCAAATCTCACACGCCTCATCACCCTCTCCAAAGTTTAAGTAGCATGCACTATCATGGAGGACAACCAGAGCACCAAACTACACAAATGAGAACTCTGGTTTGTGTACCTTGCAGAGCTGTGTAGGCTGCCTGTGGAAGTTGAGAGGGCAACCCCTCTGGAAGGCTGTTTATGCTATAGCTCTATTGCACCTGCTGCACCTACAACCAGCATTTCTGCCCACCCAGTTAAAACAGTGTGTCCAGAGACATAAGAAATATGTATGCAAGCTGAGACCAAATGTCAGAATAAGCAGGCACAGGGGCAGCACAAACAGACATTGCCCCATGGTGCAGACTTCACCTCTGCACCATGCACATCAGTTACTGCAGCATGGTAATGATACCCAGAGACTGTGCCAGTCCACCTACATTGTACCAGCCAGAAGGAGAGCAGACACTTACAGTAAGAACTCGTCATTCCACTCCATCTCTCCTGCAACACTGCCACCTGTCATCGGCCTCGTCCACTTCTGCTGTGGAGGGCTGTCTAGCTCTGCCAAACAGCGTATCTCCCCAACTCCTGCAACAGAGAGACAGAGGGCACATGTGCACTCGCCAACAAGAGGCAGTGGTTCATCAGGCACACGCCCCTCTTTTCCACTCAAACCCACCCAAAACATCCACTCGCTCCAATCTCGCCACCTGCACGCTTGCCCCTGTGGATCAGCAATGTTTTCATGCTTACCTCCCTTCCCCTGGCAGCTGAAGTTCAGCACTCGAAGATTCCGGAGCAACAGCTTAGAACTCAGAGGGACCACTGCTACTCTGGACGGGGACTCTCGAGTCAACTTATTGCTGGGTACCTGAGGAATGACGAGAGTGAGACCGATACCTTTATCGTTTACTCACCAGCAAACGGCAGCAAGACGCATTGTCCTTGTATCTGTTAAGTAGCTCCTCACACCAACACAGGAGAATACCCACAAAGCCATCAAGAGATGCTGCAGGTTTCCAAAGCTACTGACCTCCAGTGGACTCTCGTGTTATTTCAGATGGGGAGTTTAAGGCAGATAGAAAAGGAGAGAGGCAAGAACAAGTTGGCTACCAGTTTGTCAACTGACGATGACAAACCATGGGCCATTCCATGCCTGCAAAGGCTGCCCTGGACAGAGCCTTGGCATTCAGAGCAAGGGTGACCGCCAAAAGAGAGATGTACCTCAGACAGTCCAGTTCCACAAGTACATGACCAACAATCAGCATTCAAGAAAAAAGGTGGAAGGAGTTGCCCTTGGGAGCAATTTCTAATTATCCCTATGCACCATGTCGCAGTACTCAAACTCATATGAGTGCAGGCCAGGATTCCACTGTTGCCCAGAAGTGAAACTCAACCCTTGGATTCTGCCTAAGCCTCAGCCCTCAGAAGTGTCTTGGGGCCTGTGTTTGAGGCACAAGAATGACACAGGAAGAGTGACTTACCGCACTGGCTCCAGTGACGCAGGCCATCAAATTCACCATCATGGCAGGCTTCGTGCTGACAATGGTATCCTCGATCAGATCCTTTATAGTGGACAAATCTGCTCTCCCTTCATCCTTCTCTCCGTAAATCAAGAGGAAATGCAGGAAAGTCATAAAAGAAAGAACACATGTACAGCTCCACCTGCATCTCAAGCCTCTAATATGCTACACAGTCATTCTCCCAGTGATAACCTCCCAGATACTCTTCCCATATTCCATACTCACCATCCTCAGTGCTTAAAGCTTCTGTGTAGCAGCTGCAGGCAAATACAATCTTTCTAAATGAGACAAACTAAGCCTCTACTTCTGTAGTTTATCTGGTGTAAATTTTTACAATATAGCTTTTATAGTTTGTCATGTGCTCACCACCTCAGGAGACAGTGACACCACACTTTTGGGAAAACAGGCAAATTCTTGTATCTACTCAGGATAAAGTAACAAAGGTCTCAATAAAACAACAAATCAACCAATCTATTTGGATCACAGAAGTGCAAGCACATCCACATTCTGTTCGTTAAACCTCTAACCTAGGCATTCTCTGCATTTATTTCTTAAATCTTAATTAATTCCTTAATTAATCCAACAACAAACAAACACCACCTCACACAAAGAAAGAGTGGCAACCCAGCTCATTTTGCAGCTCTACATCTGACAACAGCAGGAGGAACCTACATAGATAGAAAGCCTTCAATAAATACTGGTACCACTTCAGCCCTCTTGAGGATGCTGTTTTGACGCAGCTGAGCTAGTATTGATTCCAGGATGAAAGAATCCCCTCCAGTGGCCTGAAGGGCAGTGAGTTGCCAACCCTTCTCCACAGCAGCCTGCCTTCTAGCTGTTTCTGCTCCTTCCTCCACTCACAGTCAGCCTCCTACTGTAAGCCACTCACCTCAGGAAGCTCAAGTCGCGGAAGAACCAAAAGGTCCAAGTCTGGTCTGTCTTTGAATGTCCAAGACACCAGGAGACCCTCATTCTGTATCTCCTCCAAGTGTATCTCCACCTGGCCCAGAACAAATATCCATAGTTGGAAACAGTTTCTGTTTACATTAGCTGATTTTTGCCCCATTCCAAATTCAGCAATTGAAAGGCCTTCACACCAGTGCAACAGTAAAAAACAGACTATAAGAACAAAAGTGCTCCCAGGCCTATAGGATGAAGCAGCTGCAGAAGCCTCAATGCTCTATAGCAAGATGTGGCTTCCTTACTGCTGTTGGATGCCCAAGCACCACCAGTGGGAAAAATGATCCATTATTTCTTTTTCTGAAGAAAAAGCCTACAGTACAATCCAAAAGTGCCCAACTGGGCACATAGGATATTTACTGAGCTACGTCAATTAGCCATTGCCAAATGTAAGCACAGTCATTTATAAGTTATCAATGCAGCTCTAGGAGATGACCCTATGGTTGAAAACCCATCCAGGTCTGCAACAACAAACCAGACTGTACACCATCCTATAGTTTAGCTGAAGTTAGTTAAAAAGTTGCACACCCATGTACCCATAAAAGCATCATTAATGTGACAGAGAAAGGCAGAAACACACAGGAACTGAACTGACCTGAGAGCTCTAGTAAAAACTGGATAACCAAATTCAACGTAGTTCTCAATTGCCAGGTTGACATTTACTGACAACACAGAAGGTCATTGGACAAAAGCAACAGATATGAGACTCAGTGGCCACGTAAGCAACCAACAAGAGGTGCACAGAATAGACAGGGCACAATTGGGAACGCAGTACTTGAAGTATCCCAAAACACAGGCAGGCATGTGGTAATCTAACCAGTATTTCATAAAGCAGCAGCAGCAAGACCTCAATTAGAATACCACATCCAACTCCTTACACGAACAATCAACCAAAAACTTCACAGGTGCAGACAAGGAGATCTAGAAAATGCCAGTGAGTAGGGGAGCAATTGGATGAGATGTAAAAAAGGGGACCTTTCAGAAATGAAAAGCCACAACAGCTGCTGCCCGTAACTAGATTTGCAGCAGGCACACTACATGCTAAAGAGAGAGCTTTCTGGAGATGACCACAGAATATAGGTACAAAACTGAACTGGAATGACCTGATAAAAGTAGGCTGAAAACTGCAATAAAGCTTCTGAGAGCAAAAGGGTTCCAAAACAAGTTTTAAACTGCCTGCAACAGCATAGGACTGGCTTCTGCTGCCACTGAGTTATTTCTAATTTTGCCATGTCTATTTTTTCTACTTTTTTTTGGGGGGTGCACATATGAGCACACTGCCTCCAAGCAAGATACCATCTCCAGCATCATGTCCTTCATCATGATGGAAAAAACCCCACATTCCAGAGAATCAAATCCAGTCAGAAAGTAACTATGGAGTTACCATCCATTGTGATCTCAGAGCTTCTTTGCTGGATGAAGCATGTCTGATACTCAATATGTAGGAAAAGCTGTATCGTGCTCTTGTGACTGTAATATGGAGAACTGATAAGCAAACTACTCCTCACCATAGATTCCTTTTTCTCACCCACCACCAGGACACCATACTTTTACATATCCACAGGACATACCTTTCCCCTTCCATTATGCTGCAAGGGGAATTGAATTCTCGCTTCTTAAATACCCTCTTAAAAGTACACTAATAGAATGCTGCCATGTGTCAAAACTCTCTGGAATTTCTTACAGCTATGATTCATAGCCAAAATCTGTAGATGAAGACTCAGAAAACAAGACTTGGCCTGCAGATGGGAAATATTTGCCACCTCACCAAATGTTAAGTGACTGCTCACTGCCTCTTCAAACCCAACGAGGCCTTTATTTGCACTGAATCAGGTCCTCCTTCCTCAATCAGTGTGGGACTAGATAGAGGAGTAAGGTCAATATCTAACCTCTTATAACGCTTACCTGAGCCTGCAGCACAGCCAAAGTGACGTGATACGTGTCCACAGAAACAGCAACTGGGGACTGCTGAGTAACAGAGACAGGGAATTTTACAGCTTCAGCTGACAGATGGCAGCACAGCACCTAAAAACAAAAGGAAAAGATGAGTTTATATCCTGGCAAGAGGCAAGCATGTTATTCTCACCAAGTTCCCTGCTGCAAAACCTGCCATTTCAGATCCTGTGTTGTGACAAGAGCTCTCTTCTGCTCTCCGCAGTAGGACCCTGATGTTCAGGTTCAGTATACATACACCCTGGCTCCACCAACACATCTTCCCTCACAGAGCTCACTGATGTACAGCTCCAGAGCCCCCAAACAAGAGGCAGGCCTCCAAACTCCAAAGAGACCTCACCCCAAACCTCCCTGGTTCCACCATCTCCATCACAGAGGCCTCAGCAGTCTCTATAGAATGCATCATCAATGGAGTAACACCACACTTTACAATTCAGAACAGCAAAGCCTTACCATGCTGTGGTCTGACCATCCCTTGCATGTCACACAACTTATATTTGCGGATTGTGGTAACTGAGGACCCTCTTCAAATGTGATCTGCACTGAACTCTGCAAAGAGAGAACTCTATTAGCTCCCACTAGTCAGAGCCATGCAGATAGTTTCAAAGAGAATGAATGATGTGGGGTCCCAGAGACACTCCAGTCTGTTTTCACGAATCTGGTCAGCACCCAGAACTACTGCACACTGTAATTCTACCCACCTCGGTTTGTCCATACAGAGAAAGGAATAAAGGTATGCAGTTAAAGCTTGAATTCACAAACAGATACAAGCACCTCCAGGAAAGTCCAAATCTCATCCAGAATCTCACATAAGACAAAGTCCTCCAGAATAACTGCCAGACCGTCCTTCAGAGAACAGCTTTTAGAGTTTAGAAAGCATGTCCGCTTTCTGAGCAGACATGCTCCAGAAAAGGACCAGCTGCAGCAGACACTAAAGTGTGGCCCTCCCGGGGCCTCAATTCAGCCACTGGCTAATATTTCCTTTACAGGAGTCCTAAATGCTACAACTTATACATTCAAGTCATTTTGTGAGAATCTGAGTAATTCAACATGACAGAAAAGCACGGCATATCAGACATGGGAAACCGGCGACACTTCGACATGATGACTATTGCATTGCGATAAGAAGGTCATAGAAACAGAGGGTGAGTTTCTACAGGGGAAACGGGGAAGCACTAAGCCCAAGGAGGGAAGGCACTTCACACTGAAGCCTAGAATTTGTCACTTTGTCAAAAACGGAGATACTTTTCTTATCTTGCTGGAAAACCCAAACACAAGTTTGCATCACGTTCTTTAAGACTTTAACTGCTTTTTCATCAAATATGTTAGCTTCATGCTGACCTTTTTTAGCTCTTGATTTCCCTATACAACTTAAAAGCAATCCCTTCCCACTCACACGACAGAAAGAAAAGGAGATTGCAATAGACTTTGCACTGCTTTGGACCACAGTTTCTGTGGGCACCAAGCCCTTGCAGGCTACATAAGTTATAACGTAATTATTTCCGTATGGAATCATCAAGGCAAACTCTCCTTCGTAAACTTCAAAACTACAGATAATACAACGGTAATACTGGGAGATTAAAGAAAAAAAAAACCAGAAAATTTCGGAGAGATTGCTGTGTAAACATCAGAGTGACTACACTATTGCCCCAATCCGCGTTAAACGACGTGTGGTAACCCACTCCGCCCCTTCCGCGCTCGCACACCGCAGCACATTCCCGCGCAGGCCGAACTGAGCCGCCCGCACGGCTCACGGCGCCTAATGGCTCCTCCGGCCGGAGCGCCCTGCGGGGAAGGGCTGGCCCAGCACCCGCGAAGAACAGGCAGGTGGGCCCGCCTCACCTCCCTGCCGCTCCCCCGCTCGTGCCCTGCCGTACCCCGTGCCGGCGCGCCTGGCTGTTGAGAGATCGCACCCAAGCTCGCTGCCACTGCTCCCGTAGGGACCTGAGGGCAAGAAGCGCAGCGAGCAGCGCCCGGGCCCCGGCCTCCTCCGCCGCCCCTCCGCGACGCCGCAGCGCTCGCAGGGCCGTGGACCGCCAGTACTGCAGCAGCCAGGCCGCCACGGTGAGCAGCGAGGCGGCGAAGAGCAGCACCAAGGCGGCCCAGCCCAGGTCCGGCCCCATGGCACGGTGCGCGGGGCTCACGGCGGCGCGGCGGGCATGGCGGGCNGCCGCTGCTCCGCCCCGTGCCTACGGCCAGGTGCTGGCACCCGGTCTGAACGGCCGGGAAACCTCACAGCTGCTGCTGCGAACCGTCTCTTCTGGGGGACTGAAATAGAGGCACAACCGCGATCTGAAAGCCCACCTCCCCATCGGCTTTCCCAGCTCCGATTAACGACGCTTTTCTCCTCACGTCACGCTCTTTTCTGCTGGAAGTTATTACCCCGTTCCCACCAGGCACGTAGGACACACCAGCAAGGCAGAAACTTTCCGTTTGTCGGCTCCCAATTGTGCCACTCTCGCCTTGCAGGGCGAGTAACACGAGTTTTGATCACCTCCCGACAGTCACAACCCAAAGCAGCAGCAGCCTCTGGCCGGACATGCTCCCCTGCACCTCTGTGCTGTGCCTTCCTCGCCGGCAGTACCATACGCCCGCCTCAAAGTTTATTTAAAGTTAACAAAATCACTTTCGAATATGTTCAACAGACAGCAGAGCAGAAGTGGCCTCTGAACACAGCAGCAGCTCCATAAAGCCATCAAAAATATCAGATAAAGCCATCAAAAACCATTTCATGTTGCCATACAAGTGCAGAGCACGTTAAAAGTTCTTCCTGGTACCGGACTTTCTGCTGCGTCTCCCCTCTGCTCATCAACTCACACCTGAATGAACAGAGTAGTGAATAGACATTGACCCTATCCTGCCTTCCCAGCCCCACGCCCTAAAAATGCCCCGAGGGCTCAACAGCAGTTACAGATTCCCTTACAACCAAAAATCTCTATTAAGGTATTTTACTGAATTTTCCCGACATCTGAGGAAACACGTGGGGAAACGAACCCGACGGCCGCTCACTTCTCCGCTCTCGCGCATTCTGCACCCCGGTAACACGGCTAGCCGCGTCGGCGGCCGACACTGACTGCACTGGTCGAGGCTCGCTCGCAGCCGCCCGCAAGCGCCAATCCCCAGACCTGGGCAAAAGGCGGTTCCAGGTGGGAGGCGGGCGGAGCCATCGGACACTCAGCGCTGCCCCGGTCCCGGCAGCCCGCCCTCCACTTCCGCATGGGAGGAAGTGACGTACCCGGCAAACGGGAAGGGGGGAAGGGGGAGCAGAGGTGGCCATGGCGGTTGCGGGCATTGCGGGGCGGAGTCCGTGGCGGGGCCGCCCCCGGACGAGTGCTGCTCCCGGCGCAGAGTTTCAGAGGAGCTCCGCGGAGGAGGAGGAGTACCGCAGACCTTAGCACCGGGAACAGGCACCTCCACACGCCCTCAGCGCGGCTGAAACCGCTACCGATCCCGGCCGTGGTGCGAGCAGAGCTCCGTGCGGGCAGGAAGCTCATGCCAGGGCTAAAGATGGCGCCCCTACCCTCGATAGGCCATGAGGGCCCAGCGCATCCGGCGCCGCCCGCGTAGCGCCCGGCCGGGAAGGCGGTGGGCAGCGCCCCCGCCCGGCCTCGCTCCGCGCCCTTGGCGGGGGCAGCGAATGCCGTGGCCATGGCAGCCTGGCCCGCCGTGCCCCTTCTCATCAACCTCGGCGGGTCGCTGCTGGGCTTCGCGGCCACGCTGACGCTGATCCCGGCCTTCACGAACCACTTCCTCGCCGCGCGGCTCTTCGGGGAGGACCTCAACAAGACCTCAAGGCGGCCCGTGTGAGTAGCGCTGCCCCCGGAGCTGCCCCGCGGGGCCGGCCCGGGCACGGCTGACTCCCCCTGCTCTACCTTCCAGCCCCGAAGCACAGGGCGTAATCAGCGGTGCTGTGTTCCTGATCATCCTCTTCTGCTTCATCCCCGTGCCCTTCTTGAGATGTTTTGTGGAGGAACAGTGTACGGCCTTTCCTCACGACGAGGTGAGGCTCGTCTAGTGCTGCAAACGTGGCAGGCAGGGGCAGGGAGTGGCCACCGGTGACTCGTGTCCTGTTCTCTGTCCTGCAGTTCGTGGAGCTCATCGGTTCACTCCTTGCCATCTGCTGCATGATTTTCCTGGGCTTTGCAGATGATGTTTTGAACCTGCGCTGGCGCCACAAATTGCTTCTTCCTACCATGGCTTCCCTCCCACTGCTCATGGTTTACTTCACCAACTTTGGGAACACGACCATCGTGGTGCCTAAGCCCTTCCGGGTGCTGCTGGGCATGCACTTGGACCTGGGTAAGTTATGAATCACCAGAAGCTCTCGTCCACGTGGCAAGCAGTCAGTGGAAGGGATCACATGAAGCACTTTGTGCTGCAGAGGGAGTAGACTAAGGATTTATTTAAGTAACCAGTAAGAGAGTGGCACTCCACCCACTAAGCATTAGACTGGAAAGAACATCCAGAAACCCAGCACACATTCAGCAGTGCATAGACAGGCACCAATCATTTTCCCATGACCCTGGCAATACGGGTGAGTACTGGGGCACACAGCACATGGCTGGTAACACCAGAATGTCAGAAAGACAAAAACAGCACTACAGCTAGCCGCCATGTCACAGCAGTTTGCCGCAGTCACAGTGCTGTACATACATGTACACATGATGGCCAACTTGTACGAGAGGAAGCGGCCTTATCTGTAAGCTACCACTATGAAAACTCGCTGAGATTGTTAGGTAATAGGTGGTTGTATAAAGCAGGAAGTGAGAGCTTCAGTGAATTTGTCTAGGGCCTGCTTTGCCTCCAAATACTAAATCATTTGGCTTGCTCTGATCTGCAGGTATCCTCTACTACGTGTACATGGGTATGCTAGCAGTCTTCTGCACTAATGCCATCAACATTCTCGCTGGAATTAATGGAATTGAAGCAGGACAGTCGCTGGTGATAGCTGCTTCCATTATTATATTCAATATTGTAGAGTTAAATGGTAAGGAAAATAACAAACATTTGTGGGCACAAAAAGCAAAGGGAGATTGAATTATAGATTTCAATAGCTGGTATTACTAAAAATGAACCAGTCTTGTCACAAACACATGTTTTTCTTTTTTCTATAGGGGATTATCAAGATGATCACATTTTTTCTCTCTACTTCATGATTCCCTTTTTTTTTACCACGCTGGGCCTATTTTACCACAACTGGTAAGAGGATAGACATTCAGAATTTGTTTGGAAGCATCCTTTCCCTCTAGTTTCTCCCTTTTTGAACAAACAAAACCACTTAACAATGTGCAGGTGGAATGCTGTAATGTAGAGAGGCTTCTTGCCAGAACCAAGAACACAAAGCATCGATGGAGCAGTAGCATTTCTTTGTATTAGAACAATTGTAGTCACACCAGCTCACCCAAACACACAGAATACACTTTCTCCTGTGCCTCACTGGCTGTCTTTTCATACCATATTCTCTGCAAGCCAGCTAGTGGGTCCACGTCCTGCAGCTCTTAGAATAAATATGTACAATTGTTTTTACTATGTAGATCTGCTGCAGATCCCCATTGGCCCCTAACCTGCAATGTGGGCATACATTCAGTGGTTACAAACAGTCATTTTCGTGGCAATAGCAATCATGTCAGACCTTTGCTTTTCTGCTCCATGGATTGCAGGTACCCATCTCGAGTGTTTGTTGGGGACACCTTCTGCTACTTTGCTGGCATGACCTTTGCTGTGGTGGGGATCTTGGGACACTTCAGCAAAACAATGCTGCTTTTTTTCATCCCGCAAGTACTTAACTTCCTCTATTCATTGCCTCAACTCTTCCACGTCATTCCTTGTCCCCGTCACCGGCTACCAAGGTAATGTATCAAGTGACCTATAGTGGTGTACTACAGGTTGTGTCTTTTACTTCCAACACCAGCTGAGAGAGGTGGTGAAAGGTGCTGTTTTTAAAAGCCATCAAAGTATATTTTCTCTTCAAAAGACAGCAGCTCACTCTGCCAGCTACAGTCAGATCATACAGTAAAAGTTTCTTAAAGAAGTGAACTTTTCTGACTAGCCCACCCCTCAGATACAGAATGGTTTTAACAAGGTTAGAAGATGACTATTCTAACCTACAAGTCTGAGAGAAATTGACACTGCTTTAATGCTGTGGCAGTGGAATCTGCTAAGATTTCATAGCAGCAAGCATTCATAGTAGCACTATGCCACATCAGCAATTCTCTCTGCAGATGTTAGATTCTTCTATTTTATTCTTAAATTACACAGCATGTGTTGGGGGTGCAATGGGAAGGAGTCTTCTTTGCCCCACTTGAGGGGCTAGATACCAGCAGCTATTGTTAAGTGCATCAGGTTATTCCCGTTTCTTCCACCACTGGATTTCTTTCTCAGCTATGCATCTAAGTCTACTTACAAAGTGATCTCTCTATCTCCTTGTTGTATCTGGAATAAATTTTAACTGTTTCTTTTAGGCTTAATCCTAGTACAGGGAAGTTGGAGATGAGCTACTCCAAATTCAAAACTAAGAGCCTCTCTGCCCTGGGAACAAACATTTTGAAGGTAATATGTGGAAAACATTCAAAATTCAGATGCATTTTGAGGCAGTCATCAAGTACAAGAGAAATAGGATGGGAGAAAGTGCAGTGCCTGGCTCAAATGTGAGAAAAAGTCTGTTACCATCCCTCACAGTCACTCAATTGTGTTAATCAGTCTTTCAGAATAACCACACACAGAAGTGCCCCAGGACCATCATAAGTCTGTCCCGTCTTTTCAGTAAGAGCACAAGCAGGATTTCAGGGATGGTACAGCAAAAGAGGTCTTGAGCAAGATTAGCCGGTGAACACCAAACATACCCAGTGAAATAGCATGCAATATTTCTTCCCTCAGGTAGTCAAGATCTTGCATGTAGTAGATGTGAGGAGTGGAACAGATGAAGATGGCGAATACACCGAATGCAATAATATGACACTTATTAATTTTGTCATAAAGCTGATTGGACCCACCCACGAGCGAAATCTCACTCTCCTGTTGCTACTCATTCAGGTCAGACAAAGGCTTTCTCTAGCAGAAAGATTTACTCTGCAACAGAAACAGATCAAGAGTTTTAAGGGGAAAGGAGAAAGTAAAATATCATGCTCTTCACACAAGGTGCAGTTGAGCTGTGGAGCTGGGGGAGAATAAGAGGCTTATACACCTCTTATACACCTCAAGGAGGAAAGAAATTCACACCCCCCTGTTCATTGAGAGCTTATTAAAAAAAGTTGGAAGGTTAGCCTGAGAAGATTGCCAAGGCAAGAGTCACTGGTTGCAAGGGAAACATGAGGACAGCAAAGTGCCTTGTCACTCTGACACAAAGCAGCCTTTTGGTATATTCCTGTTTTTCAGTAATACCAAGTAACAGTTTCAGAGTTATCATCAGCAAGTGGACTTGTGCAGGCGTGGCACATGGCTCAGCAGTCCCTCAGTCCAAGGGGCATGCGGGAGCATTTTGAAGCCACTTCTAGCACAAGGATATGCTTCCCAAATACTGCCACTACCTCTATTCAGCATGTGAATTCTTCAGCATAGTGTAGTAAAACACCGCTTTTGGAAAGGCCTGCATTGGTTAACTGCCCACAATAAATAAATCGTTCTTTTCATCTTCAGATTTAAGATAAGGGATCCTTACTAGGAAAGAGACACTTAGTCAGATTCCATTTTGGGAGGAAGGATTTTCAATGAAAGCCTGTTGAACAGGGTTCAGGCAGATGACATTGGGGATGGGAGAAGACAGGAAGTGCACAGCACTTACCTTGATCCCAGTCACAGCAGAGAAGTCCTGACAGCACCTTATTGTAAGGATGCTGAATTTCAGCTTTGACATAAGCCTTTTTGTTGCTGTTTTATGAAACGAGGCATGCTGGAAGGCTTAGCCAATCCATTTGAAAAGGAGAAATCTGATAGATGGTAAACCATTCAACAGTATAATGTTTCTGTTATGTGTCTTGATTTTTACCTAGGTCCTTGGCAGCACAATTGCATTTTCGATCCGATACCAACTAGTGCGCTTGTTTTATGATGTCTGACCAGACTGTCAGGAGCAAGGGAAAAAGTTCTACCTGCCAGTCTATTTTCTTCCGTTGCTTGACCAAATGATTCAACCGATCTTGCTCCCACCCTCTGAGAACCTCAGAATACCTGTCAAAATGCAAGCAACTGCTTTGCGTGGGCTAGTTTTGAACTGGGATGTTTCTTGTGCACCAAAGGCTTTTGTCCAGTTCTGTGATAGAAAAGATTCACTGCTACTTGGACATCATTGTTACTAGAAATGCCTTTTAGAGGGGAAGCAAATTATATCACTTAGGGAAAGTGGGAAAGATGGAATCTATACATCTAACAAAGACATAACTGTTCACCAAGAGAGAAAACAGTAACTTTCATTTCTGTGACCAGAATAAGTAAACCAGACTCTGCTCCTGGCTTCTCCAATTCTGTTTTTGGTCCATGGACATAGAATGACATGTTATAACCCATACTCAAAACTCAGAGCGCTCCAAGAATAAAATAATTCATGGTACCCTTTCCCCTGCAGTGCTTTGCCTCGACAATATTGACATGCGGTGAAACTAAGTTACGTGATCCATCTCTGGCTCTCTACCCTGTTAGGCAGCTGATCATTTCTACAGTAGACTCCCTCCTTTTTTATGGCTGCTGGCAGTGTTCCCGCTGATGAGCTTTTGATTCTGAACACCTTTAGCCTCTGCCTTCCTCCCTGGAAGAGGACGTCTGAAACAGGCTAGCAGAGTAAGGATCATCATGTCCTTATCTTAACAGTGTATCAATAAGACCCTTAGATTAACACGGTACTGAGACCCTGCTGATTGCCAATCCCTTTTCCTCAAAGTATTATTTATATAGCAGTATTTAGCATCATAGTTCAACACAGAATTGCTACCTACCCGACAGAAAAACATAGAACAGCCTAGAGTACCAGGTTATAGTCTTTGCAAGGGTAATGGTGAAAGTGAAATAATGCAACAGCAGAAACAGGGATGCTGAGGTGGGTGAGAGTAGAAATTGCCAAGTCCAGTACCCTAATTAGATGCAAGGGCACCGCACCTCCACACACACAAGTCCAGCTAGTAACAAGGCTTGGAAGGTATTACCAGAAGGCAAAAATCTGTCAAGTGGTACTGATCAACACGGAAAACACACAGCACTCAAGTATGAATAGTACAAGTGGACGAATCCTCTTCCTCCTCTCCAGCTGAGCATTTTGTAAGTTTACTAGTACAGTATATTCATTAACATATACACACAAACATTATGAAACCTTTCAGTACCTGGCCTTAAACACTCAGTGTGTCCAGTTGCTGGATTTCCTGGCATCAGGGCATATGAACAGAGAAATTAATCTCTCTGCTAGCTCATCTAAGAATGTGGCCTTCAAATAGGTACCTCTCAGGCATCCTCCCAATTCTCTCCATTTTAGCTGACTTAGCCCTACGTCCAGTAAGCATCCTGCTGACCCTGATCTCTCCCATATCTGGTCCTGAGCTCCAAAGCCCATTATCCTACTTGCTCTCTAGTCTGGCTAGTTGGCTAGGGATCACACACACTTGCATTCCACCTAGTCCTGGCCCCTCCCTGCTTGTGCTGAGGTCTCCCCATTTGCTGGAACCACTGGCTGCTCTGATCTGCGTCCTAATACCAGTTGCTGGCCCTTAGACCTCCACATGTACATAGGCACACAGGGTGACTTCTCCCTCTCCTTTGGTGCTTCTCTTCGTATACCTATATTATAAACCCATAACATATCTCACACGTTCCCACAATTCGCTAAAAAGGATCTCATGGTAGGTTTTTTCACATCCCTAAATGCTCTTCTCCCCCATGTGCCACCCTAAGGCAAATGCCCACACAGACAGGGATACCTCTCAGTCTATAGGCATCCCGGGAGCCCCTCTACCTCACTCTGGATGGAAGCCAGGTCCAGACAAGGGACCGACCAGGCCCAGGGACTAACTCCACCCCTCAGAAAGCACCGTGCGCCTGCACGGGCGACACGAACGGCTCTGCGGGATCGGCCTCTCCTTCCGAGTTGGGCGGGCAGGCATCGCGCATGCTCGCTGAGGTCCGGCGACGGCGCGACAGCACCCTACCACCGGCTCGGCGTGGTTTAAATCTGGCGCCTCGCTTGCTGATTAGCTGGACCCTGTCGCCACCACCCTGAGCAAGCGCGTTGGTATCACACAAGCGACCAGTCAGCAAAAAGCTTCTTCCGTCAGAGGCACCAATAGCTAGGGGCGGAGGCATTGTCCAATGAGCAGGACCCTACTTGGCGGGAGGTTATAAAAATCCCGGGCGCGGCATCTCCAGTCGCAGCGGTCCAGCAGCGGAGCGAGACGCCATGTCCGGCCGTGGCAAGAGCGGCGGTAAGGCCCGTGCTAAGGCCAAGTCCCGCTCGTCCCGGGCTGGGCTGCAGTTCCCGGTGGGACGCGTTCACCGGCTGCTGCGGCGCGGGCACTACGCGGAGCGGGTGGGGGCTGGTGCGCCCGTGTATCTGGCGGCTGTGCTCGAGTACCTGACCGCTGAGATCCTGGAGCTCGCGGGCAACGCGGCACGCGACAACAAGAAGACGCGCATCATCCCCCGTCACCTGCAACTAGCGGTACGCAACGACGAGGAGCTCAACAAGCTGTTGGGCGGCGTTACCATCGCGCAGGGCGGCGTCCTGCCTAACATCCAGGCCGTGCTGCTGCCCAAGAAGGCCAGCAAGAGGTGCAGCGGACAGTCGCAGGAGTACTAGGCCGGCCGGCCTTCCTGGCACCACTCAAAGGCCCTTTTCAGGGCCACCCCATTGCTCACCGGGAGAGCTGCGATCCGCGGAGGAGGCAGGAGGAGGGAAGGGGAAGAGAGGCGTGGCCAGCTGTGGCTGCTGTGGGGCGGGCAGGAACCGGCCCGGGGCCAGTAAAACACTGAGTGCGAGAGGTGCTCCGTAAGGATCCGTTAATTTAACTCTTACCTCTAGTACATTTAGTAGACGTTGCCTAGAAAATAAAACTGCTTTATTTACAAAACAGGACCCCAATATAGTGCCGTTTCAGTGTTTCTACAAGGAACTGTAACAATCAAACCCTGCTGAGAGGATGCTGACCTAGTAGCAAGTGCAGGAAGCCAAATAACTGAAATCTGGGCTTCTGCTTCAGTTCCTCCTTCACTGGCTATTCTAGCTATCTGGCTCTCATGACCTTTATGGACAAACATACAAGGGAAACTAAAATGGCTGGCTGCTCCCTCATTTCATACTAGCCAATCAACAAATCTGCATCTACCTTGTAACAGTGAACTTTATTTGCCTTCACTAAGACCAAGGATGAATGTAGCATCTCTGCTACTTTACTATAAGGAAACATACTATCAGGAACCTAATGGGAGCCTTCAGTGATCCAGTGAGTGAAAAGGCCCAAACAGTAACTCCCAAAACCTCAGCACGGTACAGCATTTTAGTACCAGCACAGCCGAGTCTCCAATTATAACCTAATGTGCACTTTGCTCCTGAATGGAATTGAACACTTAAAGGCTTTCATTTTATTTTTAATATTTTCTTTTAGCTTCCTAGCTACAAAAATTGTTGACAATACTTCAAAGAGACACTTAACAATTTAGAGAAATGTGGAACAGGATGAAAACTCTGAGGAGCAGAAACTATTCAAGTTAGTTAACTTCATATTTTAGGGGTTTTGTACCCAAATGCCAAGTAAGACTGGTGTAAATGTTGAAATAAATCCCTCCAGAGGATCATGATGTAGCTTGCAAGACTTGTAGCTAGAGTTGTAGCACTGCTGCTGGCCACACGCCAGATTCAGTGGGCATCATTGAGCTGCCTTGCCACGCTAAGGATATGCTTTGCTCCCTTGCTCAGAAGTAAACTAGCTAGTTCAATACCCAGGTTCTCTGCAGCTTCCTGGGCCTGACCAGGAACATTCTTGGCCGTGATGCCAACATGCTGCACATCATCATTTGGTCCATCTTCATTCTGCAAATACAAACACCTCAAAGTAAGGCAGCGGGAAAACAGCGGGCAAGGAATTATGACACCCGTGAAACAGGGTAAAATCTCTAGTCTGAGGGGCCTCAAGAACAGTGTGTTGTTACAGCTTACAAGAAACCAGTCCAAATATAATCTATTTCTAAAGGCCTGGTTTTTGCCATTTAGCTTCAGGTTTGAATTTTGAAGTCACCATAGTTCACGTACCTGATGGGGAT
Organism: Rhadina sibilatrix; assembly: GCA_013400275.1. NCBI lineage: Eukaryota > Metazoa > Chordata > Aves > Passeriformes > Phylloscopidae > Rhadina > Rhadina sibilatrix. The sequence continues at coordinate 616,651 of VWYO01013055.1, read as the reverse complement.
AACTCACACCGGTCTGCATCGTCTCCTTCAAGCTATCAGATCCATCCAAGCTGTAGACTGCTCCTGTCAAGTACAACTTGGAAAAATATATAGAATAGATTAATACCGCATTAACAAACCAACAAGCAGCCAAGTACCCCCTCTAAAAAAACCCCACCCAAATATACAAAGCTAAGTCTGGAGGGAAAGGCTTTTGTCATGCAGTGGGACCAGCATGAATAGCAATACAATGCAAGTATAAGAAAAGTAATCCCTGTTAGGGAAGATGTGACTTCTCAAGGAAAGGCTAATGTTTTTTCTAGTTTTCCACCTCCTTAGTCACATTCCGCTGTCTAAAAACAGGTTTTGTAGGGTCAGAAGCAGTACTTTCAGATCTCAGAACAACATGAAATAAGCAGCAAGAGTGGAAGGGGGAATCTGGTATATCATTATAAGGGAATTTTCTGAAAGACAGCTTCAGTAGCCAGACCCATTCTTGTAGTCCTGCTTTGGACACAGACAGATGGGTTAAGTTGGGAGACTATCTGCCTTAACTGGTTATTAAGATACCTGCTGAAATTAGCTTAAGGAAAAGATATGGAAACATGCACACACGTAGAACATGTTTTCAGAAATACATGAAAAACACCAAGTACTCCTCACCTGGTCATCCTTCAGAAGGGTGTTGACAGCAACAGGGACGCTACATCCACCCTCCTAAAACACAAAGCAGCTGACACTGAGGCTCCTACCCAACATATTCAAAGCAGAGGCCTCTGAAAAGTTTAGGCTGCACATAACCCTGCCCATCACTCTTCTGGCCCTTTTCGATTCAGAAGTACTCTCCTTTGCTGTTTTAGAGCAGTGTAACAGATTTCCCATACTACAGCATCAAATTAACTAGCAGATCAGATTTACTGCTGCAGGCAGAGCAAGGGTGCCAGACCTACCAAACGCTTCATAAAGGCTCTCTCAGCAATGCAGCACAACACAGTGTCTGCATCATGCAGGGCAGATACCATATTCAGTATCTCTTGGTCTTTGGCACGAACTTCCACTGCTAAGGCACCCTAGAAGAAGGAACACAACAAAATATAGTAGTTCTTCAACTTCATTCATCTGCATGTGTACTCAGCATTGATCATGAAACAGAACTCAGAGGCTCAGACCCTTTTCACTATGGGAGCAATGTACACAGAAAGGAATTACGATACACTCCACTGGCTACAGGGGAGTCCTACAGTAGTTGCTATAAACAGAAGATCTGGACTTACTCAGCCAAGTGTTAAAGATCATGCTGCCACCTCAAACCATTCTAGAACTTTGCACAGTACTTGACAAATGCATTATCAAAATCACTTTTTCAGACTGAATGTGCAGATTTGTCACTTGCAATCACTAACAGATCACCAGCTCTGGTTTAGCAAGTTTGATACTAGCAGGGCAATCTGCGTAAGCTCAGCCACACAGCCAGCATGGACTGGAACAGCCTGCCCACCTAAAAACAGGAGCACCAAGAATGTGCTCCAAGACAGGTGTTTCAGCTCCACTCCTGCAGGAGTCAGGACACAAAGGAGGAGCATCACAGAGCAAAGACACTGCAGAAGCTTTGCACAGTTATCCTAGTGCAGCATAATACTGACCCTGCCAGAACCTGCCCCGTATCTGCTGTGTTGCCCCACTGTAGCTGTGCATGGATTACCTTCCCCAATTACTGTTTTTCTGTTACTGATAGGAATCGGCCCCTAACACACTGGGTAGGAGAGCAGACTCCCATTCTTCTAACAAGCTGTGCCTAAAACAGTGTAACAGCCAACAAAAGAGATCAAAGTACTTTTCTGGTAACCAAGACATGAGAAGTCTTCAGCAAAGTTAACTGCTCAGATATATCATATTGCTGCTGGCTTTCAGTGCCCTTTAAGCATGCCTAAAGGAACAAAAGTTGTAAAGTACCTGACCAACAGCATACAGACAATCTTCAGGGCCTAGGAGCTGGAAGAAAGTAAAATCAAGAGTTAACTCAAGTTGCACTGTTCACAATACGGGAAACAAAAGCCAGATTCCTGTCTCCACTACCAACTGATTTCATGTCAGACCAAAGAAATATCACCTCTCCCTTCCCATGCCTCAGTGTTTCTACCACAGAAGTGAGATAATGCACTTTCCATCAACTGGAGTGTAACACTTTGTGAATTAGCTAATCACTAAAATCTCAGCCTTGCACACTGCTGCATTGCTAGACACTAGGGCTGTGAAGTGCTAGGAGACAATCAGATTACAAACTGTTACTGAACCACGGAAATCAGAACATGAAAAATTTCTGTATGAAGAAAAAAAGAAACCAACCAAAAAACCCAACCACTCCTTTCCGAACTGCCTCAAATCAAAGTTAACATGGCAACGGAGTCAGGAGATTGCGTGCTTATCTTGACAGGAAAACCACACGTTCTGAAAGGCAAACAGTTGATAGCTCAGCAGAGAATGGTATTTTCTGCTTTGCTGCGCCTCACCTGGCCAATGCGATTTTCCCAGCCCATTCTCTTGAGCCCAGCAGCAGCCAGGATGATGGCACTGAAGTCTTCCTTCTCATCTAGCTTCTTTAAACGGGTATTTAAGTTTCCTCTCTGTAGAAGTGATTAAGCAAGCATAGAAACAGCAGGCAAACAGTCCTACAGCCACTTGAGTCTTTACAGGCTGTACAGAATCCGACAGTCTCCAAATGAGAATGTCATCCTGAAAGAAGTGTTAAATATGGACAATTGTTTCTTAAAATAGAATTTTGCCAAGTATCATGGAATATTAATTCAAGCGCTGAGTCTACAAAGATATGCACACCACTGAAGTACATTATTATTACCCAACTCCTTCTCCACTGCAAAGAACTCTGCTCCTAGGACTGAAGTAACAGTGCCTTTTCTCAGTAAGTCAGCCACCCACATCGGAACTAGTGGACCAAACCGCATCCAGGGTTACTGAAAAACCAGCAACATTTGTTCACATGCCCATGACAAACACATGGGAGGCACCATCATGCAGTTTTTCAAATATTGCAAAACATATAATTCATCTGTACACTGAACCCCCAGCAAGATCAAGGCTGGCTGCTTCTTCACAGCCTCATGAGAAAGCTGAGGACAGGACAGCTACAGTGCTACCTCCCCCTCAAAACAGGCTAGTGGAGAACAGCTTTTGAGGAAGTAGTTTGCTCTTGTACATCAGGTGGCACAAATCAGCCTTGAATCTAGATTTTACACTAAGTTGTACTTTCCTGTTTGCAGCTTTACCCAGCTCCCACTGCTTGCCAGGAAAGGATACAATATCCCTGAATTCTAAATGAGGGAACTTTTTCTTGAGCTGAGCTGCTCTCCGAAGTGAACTGGTTCCAATCACACTGCAGGGAAAAATATAATCACTGAAATTGAGAACATTCTGAACAAATACCTCCAGACAGATATATGACAGAAGTTTCAAGGAAACAAATTATAACTTTTTTTTTTTTTTAATTGAAATGAAGATCAAAACAAGGGTCAATGATTTGTATCTCCTTAAAAGAGAGAAAATTGGTCTGTGAAATTTAGCATAAAGCATGTCTGAAGCAACTCCCAAGGAGCCAATTTACAGGATATGCTTCTGACGAGCAGACCCTAGCCACTGTCAAAGACTGATGAAACCTCATTGAAAGACAGTATTTTTCACAGAAAAAAGACTCTGCTGCCCTAAAATGAAAAGCCAGACAAACCAGACAACTATGTGATGAAGTGAAACAGAGGAACTTCATCGAAGACAGAAATGCAGTAAGCAGAGGACCTTTGAGGATATAACTAGAAACCACAGAAAACTGCAAGTCTAGGCATTTCCTTCCTCAACATACATGCTGTTAATTTCTTTTCATAGAATCATATGCTGACTTGGAAGGGACCTGTCAGGATCACTGAGTTCCAACTCCAAGCCCTGTGCAGGATACCCCAAGAACCTACCATGTATCTGAGAGCATTGTCCAAATACTCCTTGAGCTCTGTTAGGCTTGGTACTATGACCACTTCCCTCAGCAGCCCGTTCCAGAGCTGAACCACTCTCTGGGTGATGAACCTTTTCCCGAGATCCAACCTAAACCTCCCTTGATTCAGCTTTGTGCAGTTTCCTTGAGTCCTGTCACTGGCCATGAGGCTGAAGAAATCAGTACATGTCCTGTTTTCTCCTTTTGGTAACCAGAAACCTAAACCCGATGTGATTTTCCTGCTATCCAAATGCACAGAAGCACAAGTCTTTGTGTCACAGCTGGTTTATTTCTTTCACTTTAACATATATAAAAAATATCTTTTTAATAGCTACCTTAATCTGAGTAATTTCACTCATCTGTCTCAGACAAAAGATTCCAATAACCTCTGTGGAAAGACAAGTCATTAAACATGGAGAAACCGCAAGAAAGTGATGCCAAAAAAACATGGAAGAAATCAGAACTGGCTGAGTGAGAACAGAAGCATAGTTCACTCCCATGAAAGCCAAAATCCTGCACCAGACACCCCATCTGCATTGAACGCATTCCTCAGCAGTAGGCAGAATACCGAGGAGCAGGAAATCACTTGAGAGATCATGGCAAGAAAAGTTCTAACTTGAGAAAGCATTGCCACTCAAGGGTGGCTTGAGAGATGAACATCATTCAGTATACAGCACTCCCGTGAGACAGTGTTACTCTTTCCAGCAAGTGCGTCCAGGTTAATGTCTGTGGAATGCTCACAAAAAGCAGTGTAAAACCAGTACAGGACAAAGCAATGAGCTGACTGACTTGCCAATGGAAAATATCAACCAACTGAGCCCTTCTGTTTTCACACCTGTCTTCCCCTTCTTTTCCCACTCACCTCTTTTCAGGAAGGAGGCTCAGTGTTTTTCCGCAGTTTTTGGGATGAAAGACAACAGCATCAAGTGGGTTCTCCCTTCTGCAAAATAATGCAAGCGAAAAATGCCTGACACGTCATTTAAGGCAAGGCTGCTAAGCTCAACAGTTCTGCTATCATTTCCTGGAAGAACTGCCTCTGGCTCCAAAATACTCCATCATCACGGTACGAGCAAGAATTTTCAGCACACCTGCTAGCTATGGAACACTAGGGCAACCCTAGTGTTCCACTAGAGCTTCCACTGTTTTGGAGATTAATCACAGGAAACTTTGAACACCTGAAAGAACCTACAATGCCTTTGCTCTCCTTTACCAACAGTATAAAATGCAAGACCCTCAGAGAATCAAGCCGCATGTCCACACTTACTTGCAGACAGCGCCAATCGTAAAGCCAGGAGGAAGAGAAGTTGGCAGGTCCTTCAGGGAGTGAACCACAAGGTCAACTCTAAAAATTAGATGACAGTAATCAGAGAACAGGAGCTCATGTGGTGATCTGCCAGAGGTCACCTACACAAGTTTGAACCCACTCTGGGAATTAATTTGGAGAAGGGAGAAGAATTTCACGATTCCATAGCGAGGATTACCATATACAGTTTTTGTGTTACTCCTAAAAAGCTACTTCACCTTTCTCTGTCTCTCTTTTCCCCTTACCCAGTGATGAAAGACACTTAACAAAGAATCAGATTGAATGAGGGAAAGATGCAGGAGATGTTCACACAGAGAGACTCACTGTACCAAAATGCATCAGTACGTGGGTTGGTATCATGATTCAAACTTTAAGTAACAGCGAGCCAAACTACAGGCTACCTGCTTTGTCACACAGGAACCGAGCATAATTGTAAACACTTAAGTGTCCAATATCTTTTCACCAACTTTACTGAAAATGCAGTACGATGTAACTATGTGGCAGAGATGCAGAAGAATACCTTTGTTTTTAAACATACTTTAACTAAGGCACCACTGAAACTCTCCTCAGAATACTGAAAAGAGAGAGAGATTAAATAACAACAAAAATCCCCCAACACCTCAAACCCACTAAACCAGCACTAATCTCTCTCTGCTCAGGCACTGGAAGCAAGGTTTTTTGTAGAGAGAAGTTGCACAGAACACAGCACAATTTTTCCATGCCAAATTCTCCTGCACATTTAGCCTGCATAATAATAAATGTTGATGGGATAACAATAAATCTGTTTTGCAATACATTACCACAAACAAGTAAAGTATTTTTAAAAAAATACATTCATAAGCAGGAATCATATCAGATCATATGAGATCACATCCTCCCTGTGTATTACGGCATGTAATACACAAATAACAGAAGAAAACCTAACTGGGGCAGAACAAGTGACACAACAACTCCACTTCAAAGTACGTGGCCTAAGCCCAGGACAGAGAGAAAAAAGGGGGGAAAAAAAAAGTGACTTATCAAAGGACTACTTTTTTTAGCCCGAGAGGTTCCAGGACTGAAGGAAAGTAGATCACTTACGCAGCAAGCTAAATATGCCCAAAGAGCACCACATGCCAAGGAGAAAGACAAAACAATAAGCTCTTACTCATTTCTTTCAAGTGCACTTTCCAACTCTTTGGTGAAGAGGCTCTTCTCTCCAATCTACACATAAATGGAAGAACATGAATCACAAAAGAAGCATCAGCCAATATACCATAAATAGAATTAGTTCTTGAATAAAGAAAGAACATTTCCTTTACCTTGGAAAGTGCTGTATCCAAGATCTTGTCCCCAGTTGTTGACATGGCCACTGCTCAGAGACAGTACAGGTAAAACGTGAGGCTTGATAAAAGCACTGGGCTTAGGCTGAAAGTATCTATGCAAAATGCCATGAGCAGTCACACTACTGCGAGGACACGGACTCAAGCTCAGTACAAGAGCAGCTCACTTCTAGAAATACACTGCATGAGGCAAGTGAAATTGACACTTCTTTCACTGTTCTTAAAAACAAAAGCATGGGGAAACAGGGTAGGTTTGCGGAAGAGCTGACCCTATGGAAACTGCCACCGTCTGTCTCTGGAGTGGCAGTGAACATGTATAAAGCAATTCTTTTCAGTGTGAGGCTTAGCTCCTGTTATTCCTGTTGAAAGCCTTGAGCCCCAGACCAGAAAATGCCCCTAATGCTCAAAAGGGCACAGCCAGAACAATACTAGATGTGCAAATGAAGCAACACCATATCCATCGCATACTCGGCACTTAAATCATCAAGAGCTAATGAAATCCATCTATCTCCCCTAGAAAAAACCAGCAGCAGCAGCTGCTCAGCCACACAACTGAATTTCAGATGGCACTCTCAGATAAACTTACATAGGCCTCCTCCTCCTGACTCTGTACACACCTCTTGCACACAAAGATAACCCACTGGCTCCTGCTGCTATCTACCCCAGGGCAACATCCAAAAAACTCCAAAAACTTACCAATCTCAAAGCGGAGGTCAGGGTATAGCTCACGGAGCATCATAACTACACTATCAGTCTGAATCCGGGCCAGCTACAAGGAAGCAGAAAACAAAGTCCTAAAGAAATAGCACACTGTCCATATAGTAGCTAAGGAGGCTTTGCCATTCTTCCACAGCCAGGCACGCACGACCAGTACATTCTCTCTAAATCAAAAGCATTAGAAATAGGTTGCCTCAAGTAAAATCACTCATAGGTACAAACTCCTTGAACTGTGCGAACTCCTATCATGACCAGAGCACTTCATTGAAGAATTTCTTTTATTGACTAAAGTACCACAGCTCCCCATGTCCAGCATTGCTGTGATGTGACCACTGATGAAACACTGCAATACATTTATTTTCGCGAGTTAGGGAGAGTGACTACAACAGAAGCCTACACATCATGATTCCCATGCTTTCACTTCTTGGTTTCACATATGTGGAACACAACTGTTGAATGATGATCAGCTAGTGGGCAGAAAAGTAAGCAAAACCATTATTCTGTTGCTCAGTGATGAAAGAACAAGTCATATTGCACACTGGGCTAGGGTTAAGATTAGGGTTAAAGCCTCCCACTTCTTCTAAGAGTACGAATTTTACCAATACTGCAAGCTTTGGGACAAGCCAGTAGGATTTCACTGAGCTGGCAGAAAAATCCCAAGTAAGTGTCAAATACAAGTTTACTTATCCTCTGTAAGAACAAAGATGCAGTTAGAGGTTCTACAAACACACACACAAAAAGTAACAGCTTACATCATCGCGTGCAGCAAGAAACAAGTCCCAAAGCAGTAAACCGCATGAAGAATATTCTATTATGTAAGAAAACAAGATGCAAGTAAAATAAAATCACTTAGTGCATCATCTTCCTGCACATGGAAGAGGTAGTGGACGCAAGCAATTACAGATGAGTTTCAGCTTTTCTCCCACCGAAGGGCTCAGGACCCTTTGGTAATTAACATAGTTTACAGGACTGCAGCTCCCTACAAATACAATGAATGTATGTAGCTTCCTCCCTTTGCAAAGTGCCCCAAAAGCCTCAGGTTATTACATGGGGTAGCATTTATGCACGGCTATCTCCCTTGTCCTGATGTCTACATGAAATGCCTTTGTGCCAGCACGAAATTCTTCCTAGAACGTGCTACCAAAACGAACGAGATTATCTCAGCGCAGACGGCCCGAGGGTCGCTTATCTCTCTTTGCGAGGCTGCTCCTCCCTACTGTAGCCCGCTGGCAAGAGATACCTCCTCTATCTCTGGGTATGTCCCTTCCCTGGCCTTTGATCGGGTTGCAACCATCAGTCATTGGGGGGTTTTCCCTACAAGAGCTGCACAGACTTTGCAAGTTGCACAGTCCCAGCCAGATCCGGGAGAGACCCGCGACGTCGCCCTCAGCCTCTGCACCGCGGTAGCGCTAACAGAGCCGACAGTCCCCTGAGTTCCGAAGGAAGGGCTTTCCAAACTTCTTCCCGGAGTTCCAGGGCAGGAGTCGAAATGCACGAACTCAGGAAGCTCAGGCCGGTCCTCAGCCCCGAGAAGCACGCAGACCCTGTGCTGCCCGGGACGAACCGAGTGCCCGGGCGGGAGCACACCCCGCACCCCAGTCCTGTCGCTGCCTACCTGGCTCCGGCGGGTGCCCACACGGATCGCTCTGCTATCCACGCCATTCTCTCCCTGAGGCAGCAACAGGTCGGCGCCCGCCCCGTCAGCCCCCCGGCCAGACTCCGCTTGCCCCAGGCCCACGGCGGCCGCCCCCGATACCGCCATGGCCACCAACCCTTAGCGACGCACAGCCCCGCACCAACCACGTGACCGGCGGCCTCGCCTCCAACGTGACCACGTGACCAGCGCCCTCGGCGCGTCCGCAGCAGCCGCAGCACTGGAAAAGCTCCGCCCCCGCCCGCCCCGAGGCCCCGCCCCCTCGTGCTCCCGGACCACCACCCGGCCGCGCCGGTCAAAGAGGGCCAGGGTGCGGCACTGCCCGCCCAGTCTGATTTATTGGAGGCCAAGGGATGAAGCCAAATACAAGTGGCCGAGGACACAGCCGGGGACCCTGTACAACACGAGAGGGCGTGTGGACAGGGCCTGTGGTCAGGTACTGCGCTTGGTGTGGATGAGCCGCTCTCGCTGCAGGCCAGCCTCGATCGTCGTAGCGGTCTTTCCCGAGGGCAAGTCCGTGATCAGGGTGAGCTTATTGAAGACGCCACGACCAAAGTAGTCAGCAACGACTGAGAAGCCATCGTTTGAACACTTGAGCTGCCAGACACAAAGCGGCAGCATCAGCAGAAGCCTCCAGAGCCTCTTGCCTCTAGCCCCCTTCCTTTCTCCCTCTGCACTTAAAAGCCTTTGAGCTTAGAAGACAGGGCAATCCATGTCAGTCCCTGGCTCTTTGCTCATTCCATGCAAGAGCTAGGTGTAGCAGAAGAAGGTGCTAGATTTTCTGACACTGGCCATTCCAGCTCCTGTTTCAACCCCACTTCTGAGCCATGCACCAAGGAGGTAATGAGCAACTGAATTAAACAGGCAGGTGGGTGCCTCCACAGATCTAGTGTTCACGTTTGTTAATGTTTTCCATCTAATGTTCCATTCTCACAGTCACCACTTCATCCTTGGGGAACACAAGGTAGATGGAACATTTTGGTGCTGCCCCCATTCCAATTCACACTATTCTTCTCCCTTTCTCCCTAATTAGTTCTATACAACCCATTGACCAGCCGTCACACTGACCAGTAAGTCTCAAGATCCATCTGAGGGTCAGGTGAGAACAGGTTCTCTCTTTCACCTTCACAGAGCCAACGACGACTCTTTGTGACCTTTACACAATGCAGTCACCCTGGGGTCTCTCATTATCCAGTTAAAATAGCCTTGTTTACAAAATACTTTCAAGCCTTACCTGTCTCTACCTCCATTTGCAGGTCTGTAAATCAATCTAAACTCTTATTTATTTCAACTTGGTAAGATAGGCAATGTTACCCTACCTGATGCTGAAACTGGTCATGCAGATCTGTCTTCTGCTCCTGGGCTCGGATCATGTCCATCACTTTGCGATTTTCTGGCATGCAAGTAGGACATTCCGAATCGCTCTCAGAGTAGCTTTCAAAGCAGTGCTGGTGAAAGGAATGACCGCATAGGAAGTGAACTGAAGGGAGCTCCAACGCACTGGTGCAAATACTACACTTGGTCTTCTGAAAAATCTTGGGACTGAGTGACAAGATGGAAAAGCATGAGAAAGACAAACTATACCTTACTAGAAGAAAATAGCAGTTCTATCCTTGTATAGGACTAGATAAGATAGCACACAGTGCTGCACCTTGTTTTTAGCTCCTCAATTTCCAGGCGGATCCTTGTAGTTTCTTCTCGGTATTTCTGAATTCTCTGCTCATCCTGCTCTATCTGGCGGCTTTGCTTCTGCAGCTTGTTGACAAGATAATCCTTAATCACAGACAGGGTGGCTGTGGAGTTATGAGCCAGCGTCTGCACAACTGAGAGCAACTGAGATGTTAGTTTAAACACAAGTACAAAAACTGCAGCTATACTTGTACTGCCAGGGCATACTGCTTTCCTGGGACAGGCCACTTACAGGCAAAGACAACTGGCATTCTCATGGAATTGGAAGAGCTCACTTAAAGATTCTCTTTCAGTTTGACCTCTGCCAGAAATGGGTATCTGGGAGTATGTCTGGATAACTCAGACCAGAAGGGACAGAAGAAGGATGTAGTAGTGGATTGGATTCTAGTTCTCCACCAAGGCATAACAGGACTTTCAGCACGCCCTGCACTGCCCCACACTGACAGAACAGAAATCATGTATGAGACAACTCACTGACACTGCAGATCTTTCTCCCTAACTAGGGACCTGTGATTGGCATAGTTTTTCCCTATAGAGCAGGATACTACTTCAAATGGTAGGCTCCAACTTCATTGATTCTTCTAATGTCTGATCTACAGAAAGCACTCCAAATTAGTCTGGGTTGGAGTCTTTTGTGGTTCATTTTTCTGGTTTTTGCTTGGGTTAGGATTTTATTGCAGGAGAGGCTGAGAGGTGAGTGTCACATGTCATTACCAAGCAGTGGAGGCATAAGATTCTTGTTCTCAATGTGTTTCAGCACTGCAGCAATATACTCTTTGCAGTTCTCCTCCTTCCGTGCAAAGTAGCCAAGAGCCTGTTCCCAGAGACAAGCCTCTTGGTCGCCATACAACTCGCACACTTCAATCACCTTCTTGTACTGCTCATTCTGCATGTGGTAGTGCATGATCTGTTGGAAACTATGGGAGAAAGACTCATCAGCTGCAACAATTCATCTCGCCCTTTGAGTTGTTACGGGGACCTGAGTTTTTCACCCAGCCATACAATCCCCAGACGCACATGGAAGTCAAAGACAAGTCTTTTTTTCACTCTATACAACTGCCTTGCTTCAGCAGTGAGGTATTTCTGCAAAGCAATCATCTACCATTCCCATCTTGAGATACTAAAGAGGTCACTACCATTAATGGTACAGACATTTATGGCTCAGAAATCGCTGCAGTGGGGGCAAGAGGGGAAGGACAGGACTCTAAAGACAAGAGTAAAACTCACAGTTTGCCCTGCTCATAGAGGTAGAGAACACCATCCTTGAAATTGTGCATCTGACATAAGACCAAGGCCTTATCAAAGACTGTTTTGAATCTTCCGCTCTTCAGGAGGGTGAGAGCTTCACTGTGCAACTTCTCCTTGATCTACAAAGAAGGGGGACAGGTCAAGAAGAGGAACACAGGCACACCCACATCCACAGTATTTTGCACTTAGACCTGACAATTCACAGAGGCCAGTTTTGGCCTTTAACCCTTTTAAGCAAATAGGACATCATTTTCTTCGCCCAAACAGCCAACATCCTCACAGATCTAGGCAAGCAAGTAAAGATACTTTTGTGGGCAAGGCATCTGCCCACAGAGGCTGTATTGTGTGGAATCCGTCCTTAAATGAGATACAAACAAAATAAGCTCAGGCATCCTGAAGGTAATATTCTCCCAGCTACTAGGATGATTTCTCATTTCTGTGCTATTTGTCTAGCACAGCATATGTACTGCCTCATGTTGTCAGTGCCCAGCTGGAAAGGGCATTTCAGTAATGCAAATATGACTCACAGACACCAAATCTCTCCCTCAAAACACAATGCTGGAGGAGCTCAAACCTGCTCATCTTGTTCATGTGCCCAGTTCTGTAATCGAAGTTCCAGTAAAGTGTCATAAACACCCTGTGGAGAGTCAACCTGCACCTCAGTCATGTGTTCCAGAAAAGCTTTCAGTTCTCGGGAGTTGTTTGCAAAGACTGGGATGAACTCCTCTGAATTAGCCTGTAAAACAGTCAGAAAAAGACAAGCACCCACATCAGTCTATGCCATACTAGCGCTTCCTTCCTGCCATGAGGAATGTTCATTTCCAGAGTCTCAGACAGGACAGATCAACACACTATAGGATGCCAATGACATCAAGGATCAATCCTGAGCAATAGCTTTAAGAGATCTTCTGCCTCTAGGACTACCAGTACACCAGAATGGGGCTTCTCATAGAATCTTGAGTAGTTTGGGTGGGAAGGGAACTTTAAAGGTCATCTAGTCCAACACCCCTGCAAAGAGCTGGGACATCTTCCGTTCAATCAGGTTGCTCAGGTCCCCTCATCCAACCTGACTTGAGTGTTTTCAGGGATGGGGCCATCTATCACTTCTCTGGGCAACCTGGTTCAGTGTTTCACCACCCTCATAAGCAGAAGTTCCTTCCATCTAGTCTAAATCTGCCCTCTTTTACTGTTCATGCCTGAGATGTTTTGGTTTTCTGAAACTTTTTTCCCAGGGAATTTTCTATAAACAAGAGACATGTTCTTCTAACTGTAAACTTTGTTTACATTCTTTCCCTAGGAGGGACGACTTCTTGATGTCCCTCTGGTTTGACCAATGTGATTGAACAAGTTTGTCTTTGTTTCAACATTGTTCTGTGTAGAATAGTATAAAAGGGAAGACATTCCCAGTAATAAATATAGTAATTTTCAGCCTTCTGAAGTCAGAGTCTGTTGTTGTGGTGTACAACAGCATCACCCCTTGTAGCATCACAACAGGCCCTGTAAAGAAGTTTGTACTCATCTTTCCTATGTAACTTTTTTGAGTACTAAAAGGCTGCAATGAGGTCTCCCTGAAGAATTCCCTTATCCAGACCGGGCAACCCCAGCTCACTCAGCCTTTCTTCAGAGCAGGTGTGTTCCATTCCTCTGATAATTTTTATAGCCCTCCTCTGGACTCACTCTAAAAGGTCCATGTCTTTTCTGTGCTAAGGGGTTCAGAGCTAGACACAGTACTCCAGGTGGGGTCTCACCTGAGCAGAGTTTATTTAGGTATAATTCTCATTATACCTAGAACATCAGGCTGGCAACACAAGGCACGCAGAAGCACTCGCTGTGAAGTTACTACTGGAGAGCAACAACTCAACATAAACCATACCTTTTTTCCTTCCAGCATCCCAGGGCCTTCATTACCTCCCGAGGGACGGTAATCAGTGCAAAGGATCTTCAGCAATTCAGTGGTCTCATTAGGGACATGGTGCATCAGGATTTTACCATATCGCTTCATGTTACTCTCTGCCTGCTCAAAGGGCAGTTTTCCAATATAGTGCAAAGCCTCTTGGTAGTTCTGTGAAGACAGACAACAAAACAATCACAGGACATTAGCCTTTGCTCTCCATTTTGAGGTTAGGACAGAAAGCATTGAAGACATGCTGTGAGTATGCCACAAATACCATTTGCTCTGAATTATCCCCTAATTCACTATTCCTGCCATTTTCCTCCTCAGGGAGAAAGACTGGATATAGCCTGGGCGAAATGTTTAGATAAATCCCCAACTAACCACCATCCGTCCTCTTAAAGGGCACTATAAAAAGCCACATCAGAAAGAAAACAAGACCTTCTGATTTCCACACCTAGTCTAGCATACAAGCCAAAAGCAGAAAGCAACACACCAACAGCTACGAGTATTGTTGCTGCTGCTCTCATCAGCATGCTATCCTCAGCAAAGAGGTCAGTGAAATGGCATTCTCACTAAATTCCTCATAGTATTCTCCCCAATAAGAACATGCAGTTATGTCTCCTCACCTTGATGTCCTCTAACTGGATTTTGAGGTACCATTCATGATGCTCATGCTTCTCTGCCAGGTACACGGCATGGGAGTAGTATCCAGCCTGGCGAAGCACCTTGATAGCTGTTTCCACATCAAAGTGGACCTCACTCTCACTTGTCTCCAAGAAGAAAAGCAGAGAGATGGTCCCTCAGAAAAATTCTAACAGTCCAGAAGTAGTAATCATTTACGTAAGAGGAGGAAAACATGAGCAGGGATAATTTGGTACCTCTCATGCAAGAGAAAAATCACCCGTGCAGAAAAGAAGGAGTCTAATCACTTCTCATTTGCTTGCTAGTTGCACTGGCCAGAAGCCAGCACACTCCAGACCCAGATGGCAAACCAGCCAAACTGAGAATGTAAGCAAGAGCTCAAAAATAAAGCACCAAAGACTAGGGTACTGAGTGGTAAATTCCTTATTCTCTCTCTTAAAAGTTGTACAGGATGTAATTTACAATGTTACCACCACGTTTTTAATTATTATGATGACACTAAAACAGCATGATTCCACATCCCCCAGTACCTTAATGAACTCTTCCAGTTTGGAGCTGTCTTTGAGTTTGGTATAGCAATTCAGCAGAAGTGTAGTGTGGTCTGCATTAGCCAGGGACTGCAGATGGAGCATCTGCAGATAAGCAGTGAGGTTGTGGATACGCTGAGCATCCAGGAATTTCCGAATAACGTAAGATGGTTCTAGCTTCCCTATAGTACTGTGAGGAGAAGAGTCACGTTACAAGATATTGTATACTCATGAAGTTAAAATAAATGGAGAAATTAACAACAGAACACAGAGAAGTCTTAACTTTAGCAGGCACTAACCCTCTTGGGACTGCTCAGCTATGCATCAGAAGCAACAACTATTTACGGTGCAAGACCACCCATCTGCACACACACTGATACAAAGGCCTTGACTGGGATGACCATGACAGCATAGAAGGAGTTAATCTTCCTTTAAAGGTGGCAGTGAGAAGATAGACTAGCCTCTGAGCACAACAAACTGGGAAGCCAAAAAAAGAGAAGAATAAAAGCTACATTTTCCTTCATTTTAGTCACATAACTCAAAGTCATCTTTAAATACTTACGCTCTAAACATCGAGCAGTTTAGCCACAGTTACTGTGACAGTTTAAACAACTCAAGGTAAAAAGACATGCTCACTCTCACTAGATGTCAGGGACTTTGGAGCACCAGCTCCACAATAATGTAACACTTTGTAGCATTCTGAAAACTGAATATGAAGTTTTCAGTAAGCCCCACAACAAGGCTTCTCTGAGTTCTAGTTTTAAAAAACCCAAGATGTTTTAAAATTGACATTGAACTGTTTGAGTACTTTCCAAGAAGACTGCCATACATGGTCAAATTCCATCATCTATCTTGCACAGAGTGATGCCTTCTTCATAATGATGTCACCAGGCCCCACCTCATTCCAATGGGCCTAACAATACATTATAACATAATAATAATACATAATAACGTGAATAATACATTATTCACGTTAAAATATGATCAAAGAGAAGAACTTTATCCTAAGGTGTACAGAGTGACTTTCAAGCAACTTGTTCAACAACTTTTAGTCTCACTGACATCTTTCTCTGTACAGGTAGAATTTCTGCCTCAAGTCATACTTCTGTTTTGGACTATTTTTATTCCTGGGCTGAAACAGGCCCATGTTGCTCCTACCTGTACTACAACATCACAGCTACACAGGACCCCCACCTACCGGATATACTGCTGGATGGCTCCATCATGGTTTCCCTTGTTATAGAGATGATCGCCATACTGCCGGAAAATCTCTGACAAACCATCACTGTCCAAGTGGTGGCTCTTGGCCAGGTTAATGGCCATTTCAAATAAGTTCTTTCTGAACAGCATCTGTTAAACATGGTAAGAGCAGTGTGAGAGAAATACCACCCCACAAAGCAAGTTCAAATACACCTGGAAAACAAGTTGTTTCTTCTTCTCAGTGCATACACGCACATGGGCCTATATAAACCAACTGTCTTACAATACTGGTTATTCATTATTCAAAAAGCTATTTGTTCACTTGTTATGTAATTCACTTACCTGAATGGTTCCATTTTTCAGTCTGCAGAGCCAGTACAATCTTACAGACATAAGGCAAAGACTAATAAGAAAACAAATTCACATGCCTCGAGTTTCGTTTGTGTATCCTTCTCCTGCAGTACATAGATCTTCCCATCTCTGGTCAGCACATATAGAGAACCCCACTCTGCCAAGACATCCACTATATCATCAAAGATTGAGCTGTATGCAATGAATTTGTTGCACAAGTCATAGATATTCAGGACTTGTTTGTCTGAATTTTGTGCCTCGTTCCCAGCAAATTCTGACCTGGAGCAAAGAAGAAAGTTTTAGAAAACAAGAAGAACATAACTTGAAATTTTGATACCTGTTCAAACTACAGATATACGGAAAGCAACACAGAGTTCATTTAGGCAATTAAACTAAGTGGATCCCTAGGGAAACCACCATGTATTTATACACAAATTCCATCATCCTGTTACACTGAGAAATTCTTAGGACTGCAAAAAACCCCCACTCATTCAGCACATTTAATTGTCCTAACTTTTGCAATGGAAGTTAATCAATATATGGGTCTGGATCAACCTCAACAATGTCTGACAGAGTCACAATCTGCTCCCAAGAGCAAAACTTCACAGGCAAGAAGGAGAAAAAGCATGAAGCTGCATGAGCAAAAAGAACTCATCTGTTTCAAGGAGTCCTACTTTGGGGAAGTCTTTCGGTCCTTGGAGACAATGATGAGGTACCCCCGATACCAGTGGACAATCAGCTTTTGTCCCTCGAAGGCAAAGCAGGGGCCACGTTCATCTGGTTGATAAAGGTACACACATTCATTTCCTGCCACAATGAACTGGAGATCCTGGGAGGGGTCACTGAGAGATGAACAGCGCAATCCACAACCGTGAGTGTCCAGCTCCAGGTGAGGATAGTCTTTCACTGAAAGCATATAAGACTACAGAGGAAACTCAAGGGTTTGGAGACTGCTCTAAATTAGACTCTGAAGCCAACTGAATTTGCAAGTCAGAGTCACATTCTTTTCAACTAGCTTCTCACCTGTATGTTCTCTGTGGTCACCACAAATAGATGTGTTGTTTTGCCAGACTGTCGAAAAGCAAGGCCAGTAACTGGAAAACTGCCTTCATGTAGGACCTGGGTCTTACTATGCCGATCTCGAGTGATGTCTCCTTTAGTAAGTACAACA
Source organism: Rhadina sibilatrix (assembly GCA_013400275.1). Taxonomy (NCBI): domain Eukaryota; kingdom Metazoa; phylum Chordata; class Aves; order Passeriformes; family Phylloscopidae; genus Rhadina; species Rhadina sibilatrix. The sequence continues at coordinate 598,957 of VWYO01013055.1, read as the reverse complement.
CTCCCATCTGCAAAACCTGGTGAAGTGGACAGACTAAACTATTATTCATACAACACACCTGAAATTTTATCCAGCGTACGTTAGAGAAGCTCCAGTCAGTGACAACACCATGCTCACCAGCATGGTATAAAGCAATGAGATTGCCACAGGTTTTCACGTCAAGTCAGTCTTTGCCAAATCACCCCCCACTCGCTCCTGTTACAGTTCAGAGCTGTCACACAACTGCACATAGGATAGCACTGTTCAGCAAGGATTAACTTGCTTTCCACACACAAACTTCACATGCAGATTAATTTTGTTTGACTCCGTATTTTGTTTAACAAATGGCCTTTCCATAGTGCAACTTAACTATCATTTCAAGTCCCTTGCTTATTCAAAACACACACAACACACTGTAAAGAAGACCAGGGGGAGATTTTTAAAGAGAGAATAAAACACGCAATTTTCATAGCTTGCTAACAGCCCCAGCCTTATAAGTGGTTCCAGGGTTGAAGGCCACCATACACACAGGGAAAGCTTTTTGATTTCAGTGTAGGAACCAAGACAGCTGAGAGCACTTGTAATCTCACAACATTACTGTTCTTGCTCTGTCAGAAGAGTTAAGCAAGAAACATTACCAAGGAACAGTGAAATCCAAAGAGGGAAATTTGCTTTTTCCTTTGAAAAAAGGTTTGTATAACACGTTTGAAAAAATATCTCTGTAACATTAGGTATCACAAAACTCACATTTTTTCCTGTATGAACAGAAGCTAAATTTAGTACCAAGTTCAATAAATACATAGCCTTACCAACTGGCAGGGAAAAGAGGACATCAACTAAAAATATGTGCTTCCAAGTAGAAAAGTTAGTAGTGTAAAATATACAGTCAGGCTAAATTTATGCATTTATCTCTTGAGCTCTGGGATAGCACAAGATACATAATATGTCTCTGAGAATAATGTAACAACTGAGTGAGAAGAAAGATCATCAGGATATTCTATGCTGATTTTTGTGTTATCTATTTGTTCCTTGCCTCTCAGTAAGGACTGTAATATTTTTCTTACGCTATTACAATTCAGCTTTACTTACCGATAGCCATGAAATTAAGATTCTCATGGACAGTTAGGCAGGATACAACCGTGGGCTTGTTACCTGGTATTGCTGGAAAAATTCGTGTGCAAAGAGGATTACCACCATCTCGTTTCTCCAGATTCCAGACTTTCACCTACAAACAATGACAATCTTGCAATTTTGCATAAGCAAAACATGGGGTATTAGAAGGCCACGACCTGGCATCAAAATGTTATAGTACCCAGAATGAACAAGTTATTTAAGGTAAGAAAGGGCAACTGAGATCATCACAATAATATTTAAGAAAGACCCGTATTACAAATGCATTTCCTCTCTTTGTCATTTAACTTACCAAAGGATTAATACCCTCTTCATCCTCACCAATAGAAACCAGGATACTGTGCTGCTTCAGCTGGTACAGATGCGTCACCCTTAGCTTGTAAGCCTGGAAACTGCTGAGTTGAAGGGAGCGAGGCAAAAACCAAATCTGACCTTCCATATTTAGATCACAGTTAAGGCACATAACGGGGCGGGNCTGAAGAAAAAAAAAAAAAAAAAAAAAAAAAAAAAAAAAAGGCCCCACACCTCCAATCATACCATAATCTGCGTGCCTTTTTTCTTTTGCTGACTCCTGGTAGCGCTACAGCAAATACTTCTGCAGAGCAACCTCGGAGCACCAACACATCCAGCGGCAGTTTGGATTTCTTTTTAAACAAAGTACAGCCGAGAGCGGAAAGCTGCCGCATTCCCAAGGCCGGAGTACCCTCCTAGACAGCGCCCAGGACCCGCCTGCCACGCAGCCTCTCGGCTCGGCCGAGCCCCGCGCAGGCCACAGAGCCCAGCCGTGCACAGGATATCTCCGAACACGAGGCTTCCCCGGCCCGAGTCGCAGACTGCGATGCCCGGGGGCAGCGCGAAGGGCTTCGCACCGGTCCCATCTGGCCCCGACGGCTCCCTCACCGTCTCTCTGTCAAAGAAGACGAACCGGCGCCACTGCAGATAGGCAGCCATGTTGGAGTCGGCCCCGCGTGCCCGCCCCTCAGTGACCTGAGTCTCCGCCCCTCGGCTCACGCAGCGGAGCGCGCGGGGGCGGGGCAGATGCAATGCCAAGAAATTTGAATTTTAAAAATTGAATTTTGAACATACATACTGAAAAAATATCCCAGAGCCTGCTAGGAATGTAAAACTCAAAACGGTGTCAACATCCTTAAATGAGTCATTTTATAGTAAAAATCTTGCATTACAGTAACGAATATATAATCTAATTTGCTTCTCTCCAACAAGGCCTTAATAGTATATACAAAGAGGCTTGGCATCTAAATGTGGATAAGAACTAATGAAATCTGGATATTTGCTGTGAGCTCAGCAGGATATGACTATTTATGTGTTGATTGAGCTTCTTGGCTTAACAAAAGCAATATAGTAAATATATTAAAAATAAAGCTGTATCTTTGGATACACGTGTGAGTTAGTTTCAATGCAACCCCAGCAAAGCAGAATGCATTCAGCATTTATGTACTTATGCAGTACTTCATTTCATCGCAACTGTGTAGTTTTACTGCTCCAGTGCCCCAGGCACTGCCCAGTGAGACCTTGTTTACAATCTGAAGTACTTAGTTACTATTATGGTAAATTCCGTATGAAGCTTTTGTTAAATCGTTTAACTAAAGCTATCAATTAAGTGCTGTTAGGTTTGCTGTTAAACTTTTATGCAAAAACCAGCGGTCAACAAGTGGGCCCCGTTGATCAAGGGGGTCTACTCTGAACCTTGTGACTCAACTGACCTGTTGCTATCCTTACACTTTCCCCCCTTCTCCCCAAGCCTCCATGTAGATAATTTTGGGTTGATTTCGGGTTTGGACTCTGCAGTCTGCTTTTACTTTGTGCGCTTTAACCATCTGGGCTGCCGCAGAGTGAACCCTGCCACTGAACTTCACCCTGCTTTCACTTTTACATTAGACTTGTTTTTGCCAATGCCTTTGCTGGTGATTTTTAAAGCATCTTTAAAATACTCATTCCAACCACCAGAACCACAGCACATACACGGTCTTCTACAGCACAAGCAGCAAGCAAGGCAGAATGTAGGATGACTCCTGATGAAAGACAGGATGCTGCTGCAGCAGGATGCACAGTGCTCCTGTGCCCCCTTGCAGAAACTCTCGTCAAAGCTGAGGCTAACTTGGCATTGCAAGCAGATGCCACACAGAGCCTTCTAGTCCACTGAAGATGAGACTGTGGAGCATTTGACCCTGGAAAAACAGCTGCCACATGGAGGATCTGTGCAGAAAAAGGAAGCGTCTCATGGACATAGGAGAGCACTTTTCCATTTATCGCGTGCCTCCTTTTCTTGAGGCCTCTCTCCAAAGGCTGTTGCATCCAATGCAGACTGAGTCTCTACGAACAGCATGCTTTTCACTCAGCACAGTTAGAAGAAAAAAAACAGAACAAATGGGAGTTCCAGGGAGCTTTTATTGAGTTTAATTAACAAAATCAGGATTTTTCCATTCATCTTTTTTGCACTCGCAACTCATGAAGCTCTTCACAAGTCAGTGCTGCAACACATACAAAGCCAGAGGAAACATATTCTCAACAAAATCTGAGCTCCACTGGAGAGTTTGCCAACTGCCAATTTAACAGAAAGCCAATTTTCCCCTCCCCCCCTTGATTGTTTTGAAGGACTAGACCATATTGTTTGCTGGTTAACGGTTAGAATATCAACCCCTTCTCCAGGGTCTACTGGATTATGACACTCCACTCGAATTGTGAATAATTTCTCCTCTTGAAATAAAAGTTCCAGTTTCTTTCAATAAGGGGAACAGTGGCTATTTTCTTCTCCTGACACCCCTTCCCCAAAATTACTGGTTAAAATACAGCAAGGCTGTATCTTAATAAACACATCCCTGCCCCCCTCCCCCCCCTTTACTCCTCCCTGACTTTGTCTACAGCAGAATTTAACAATGCTTCCACGCAGAGGCATTTTAGCAACGCAATGATGAACTGAGCAAAGCCTACAGGATAATCTGCCAAAGCCTTCTTGTGAAATTCAGATGCATGCTCTTTGGTCCAGAGACCTGGTTGATCAGAAAGATAAACTGTGATTCAAAAAAGATGGACCAGAAGTTCATAGCAAGCAGAAAACTCCTTGCAGGGACTACAGTTGCCCAACCTCTACCATGGCAGCTGTACTGCTGGAGTCCCTGGGAACAAAATTCAGTTTATTCTCAGGAAGTAATGACCAGCAGCCCCAGCAGTACTATGAAGTTCAGCACCAGGGCAAGAACCATCACAACAGCAGCTCAAGAGATGCGGCATGACAGCTCTATAACCTCTCTTACAGAAACTGAGCCAAGACAGCCATCTGCTCAGGTTTGTGTCCTATCAGTTATTTGTAAAGAAAAAAGTGTTTGAAGCATTTTTAAATCCTTGGCGCAGACACCCTCCCCCCCATCCCAAATAAAAATAAACAGAAGATCAGAATGAGATGATTTGATACCACCATATACACAACATGAATTCATGTTGAGCTTCCCTGTTTTTACCCACAAAAACAGTCAAAGGGCAAGGAAAGATGCTCCCATCTCATTCTGGAAATTGAAACATGTATTTGTGACCAACCCACCCCCCTCCCTTGGGGAAAAGGCCTCCGGCCACTCCAGATGCCCACCTGAGAGTGGACATCCAGAGAACCTGGCCTATAGGTTCTCTCAAGTGGCTGAAGATTCCATGATCTTCTTCACAGCGATCTCACCCAGCTGTGAAGCTCCATTTCAGAGACTCACAGAGTGACACTTTCAGACTTCCAAAAAAAAGAAATGCAGAACACATCAGGTTCTCATTCTCATCAACTTTGTCAGAGGAAGCATTTGATCTAGGGCTCACCACCAAAGGCTCTGACTAATTCATCTGTAAAGGCTGTTGACCAGCAAAAACCGGAGCTCACAAGAAATCTCAGGAAGCCAAGATTTATACAGACTCCTTACTCTTGGGTAGGCAACAAAAAAAACAAGAAAACCCCAAACCAAAATAATAATTAAAAAAAAAAAAAGCCCCAAACAAACAAACAAAACCCCCCTGCACACACACACACAAAAAAAACAAAACAAAACAAAAACAAAAAAACAAAAAAAAACCACCAAAAAACAAAAAACAAAACTAGGATTATCCTAGTCTTCTGGAGCATCTTTCCATTTGCAAGATCGCATCTGTTTGAGATAGCCTACTAGCACCAAAAATAGGCTGCCTCCTTGACAAGAAGCCACCTAAAAATGGTGCCCCCGATAGTTTAGGTAAGTGCCAATCCTCAAATGAGAGGCCAATTTTATAGTAATACTTTCAAAAGTTCTGTGCTTCAAGAGGGACCATCAATGCATGGCACCAGGCTAACCTACCACAAATCCAAGCAGAGCACACACACCTGACTTGACACTGCTATCCTGTTCTTGTTACATGTGCATGCCCTGGTGAGATACAAAATTTATTTACATTTTCATGTCTTTGTTGCATTAAAAATGATCCCTCTTCTGTCTGGAAAATCATAAGCTGGCTGCAGTACAGGAGCAAGATTTTACTTTTGGTCGAAGTTACCACCCATAAGCTCCCACCCCCCACCCCCAAAAAGCACCCCAAAATTGTTTACATTTAGTACCTGCCAGTCAGATGTAAGCTATGTGGCTCACAGAGACCAAGCTCTTGAGTTTGTACTCTAGTGCAGCATTTGCTACAGTTATGGAGTCACTGCTGACAAAAAGAAGAAAAACATCCTGAACATAAAAACCTTTCAATCTTGTAAAGTTGTTGTCAGGAGGCACCTGGCTTCTATTTATGATCACCAAGGAAAAGGATGGCTAGTCCACCTTGTGATTCCAAACTATTTTACTCCAATTCAAAAAAAAGGGTCAAAATGGGGAGAAATTATGACAATTAAATCCTTCCTCAAAGGTAAGCAAGCATGGTGTGAGTGCAGCATCTGTATATGCAATAAATGACTGAGCAAAAGGGATTGCTCAGGATTACTCAGCAAAAGGGGTGCCTCCTGACAGTGATGGTTAACAGGCTAAAAGGGATTTTAAAGAGTAATTTTTTTGATTCGTCTCACTCCTTTTGCCTGTAGATCAGGCCAAACATCAAGCATGTTGGGAGGGGCACAATTTAAAGCAACACTACTTGACCAGAAAGCACTTCTCAGCGATATACAATGCAATATGACAGACAGCAACTCATGGTAAATCAGAGTAGATGGCAAGCAGCTTCCTGCAGCTTCTGACATTAACAGGGATTTGCCCTTACCTGCTCACAGTTCTGCACAGAGGCCAGTCTGGGCAGAAAATGCAGTGCTGCAGGAAGTGAATCAATTCCACAAAGCTCCAGAACTGTCAGTTTATGCACGTAAATTGTTGTTTTTATGGTCTCTCAAACCCAAATCCACACCTTACACATACTGCTCAGCGACACCCACTGGATTTCCCTCACACCATGGTGGAACACAGGTCATGGACTCCTTCAGAGCTTGTCGAGTTCCTGAAGTTTCTAAGAGGAAAATTGAAGAGCATCTCCCAAAAGGCGGAGCTACGGATTTGGAGGCCTTGAAGCCCCACAAGTGATCTCTTCCATACGAGCAGTACAGGACTGTTGCTAGCACCAGAGCAAATCCACCCTGACAAGGGACACTTGTGGTGGCCTGCAGTTCCTTCACAGAGGTCAGAGCACTTCTCATTCTTTAGTGTTGCAGAAAACTGAGCCCCTCTCATCTTTAGCTGCTCCCATAATCAGTCTAATCCCTTTAACCTCAGCAACCTTCATCATGAAAGAAAAAGTTATATATGAACCCAAACAGAAAAAAAAATCATATTTACAAAGTTTGTACAATATACACATCTGATTTTCTATGGGACACACTGCACCAGAAGAAAGAGGGCCATGGCTCTGAAACAAGTCTACTTATCAAGTGCTGTAACTACTAATGAAGACTCACAGAAACCAGTCTTTAGTGTTCTGCTAGAGCACAGGGCTTTTCTTATGGCTCCTGCAAAGGATCACAGGCTACTCTTTCCTTCTGGAGCTATGATGCTGCACCTAATCAGCCCAGATTTTACGTTGGTTTCATTTTAAATACAGATATTTACAGTTTGGGTGAACTGCAGATGCATATCAACTCCTCCAGTTAAAAAAAAAAAAAAATTAAAAAAAAACCAAAGTAAGTTGAAGAAAAAAGTAGTATTACCAATAACCAATACATTTCACCTCCCAGCCCTGGGCTTGAGTACATGGGAAGGAGGAGAAGGGGAAGAGAGGGTAACTTTGACCTGAAACCAAAAACAGATGTTGATTCCTTGGGCTGTGTCAGAAAGGTGATATTCTGAATGGTCTCATAGCATAAGGCACTTTGCACGAATAAGTAACAAGCTCTTTAGCTTAAAAAACAGATGAGTAACCAGGGAGAAGTTGAAATGCACTCAGTCAATGGTTAAAGAATTTGAAATAGCAGACAAGCTCGCGTTCATCAAGATTCTTCTCTTTTCAGGGTTTCTCTTCTTCCCTTGCTGTCCCTCCCACCCAAAGAAAACAAAATTTAAAACCAGCAGTTAGTGCAACTAATGTTCAATCAGCACACAGTGCAAACAAGTGGAAAAACAAAAAGACATTCCTCCTTTTATCTTCTTTCTTCTTTGCTGCCAAATTTAAAGAGAAAAAAAGGCTGAGCTCTTTAGTCTTCATAGTTCCGAAATGAAAAGATGAAGAAAAACCCACAAAGAGAAGGGTATCCCCAAAGAAACGATGTGTCACAGATCTGGATCATAGGGCTTCACCTTCTGGCATGTGTAATCAAAGCCTAAAAAATAGTAAAACAAAACAACAACAAAACCACCAAAAACAAACCCAACCAACCCACCCTCTCCCAAAACAAACAAACAAACAAAAAACCCCAAAAAACCAAACAAAAACCAAAATCAAACACTGCCCTCCCACCCAGAACAACAAACAAAAACCAGAAAAACCAATAAAACAAACAACCACAACACCCACAGTTAAATCGATTTTAGAACACAAAGTGATGAATCACATATACTATGTGACAGCTCTCAAAAGGCAAAGGGCATATTGAACAGCTCAGTCCCAATTTCAGCTTTGTAGAAAGAGGTGCTGCTAATGCTCTTCTGCACCTATGAAACATGACCACCTCCTGGTTTCTTGTACTTTAGGAAGCAGCAAATTGCTCTCTGGCAAGGTCCCAGCATTCCCCTTAGGAAGCCACCCAAGAGCCTGTTCCACATTCATTACCTGTTTTGTATTCTCTTTATTTATCAACACAGATAAGGTTCAACCATCAAAGCAGAAGCTTTCAAATCAGTTTGGTATGACTATCTAGGGCTACCCTTGGATAATTATTTCAAAGAAGGAACCATAGGTTCATTTTAGTGCTATTAAGCAGTTTGCTTCTATAGCCACTTCTTTATTTTTGGTCATCTGAAAAGAATTTCGGCAGCTTCACTGGTATTGTCTTTCTAATTCACGACCTCTGAGAAGAGTAGACATAAGAATGATTTTCAGCCAGAACTGTATGGTGATGGATCTTGCACGATAACATCTTAACTAAGGTCAGATCATCAGCCTGCAGCCATTTAGCTTGACTGCAGTCCAGGGCAAATCATCTTCCTATAAAAAAACTTAACTCGGCAGCTTTTCCTGAGACAATTATCAGAAAGGGAGCACTTAAATGAGTCTCCAGCAGTGAAACCTCATTTTCTTTTGAAACTACGAAGACGACCTCAAGTGGCAGCAAAGATGAATTACAGCTTCACTCCCTACTTTGTTCACTCCCAAGAATTCTATGAACCAAAGGATACAAAAGAGGCAGCACATTTTGCTTGAACCTGGTCCTCCTGGCTGGTGAGGTGCTTACTCTTCTGTTGATGCTGTTCTCCCAGCTATCCATTTTATCTCCTCACCTTTTTGAGGACTACTTTTCTCTCTGCCCCTCACCAATTTCTCATTTCAGCTTAGCAATACAGAAAGAATTCATTAGGCTACTAGTACCCTATCCTGGCCTCTCCCAACACAATTCCCCACTCCCCCTTCTCCCCATTTTTGGTCTCCTTAGCATACGGTCAGCACTGCAATTAAAACAGCTAAAAAATGCTCATCCCTTCCCTCCCACCTTCAGCACATCCATGGAATTCCTTGCACTGACTTCTACTTCACACTCTTGTTTTCACATTTAGAGCTCTTTCATTACATCAGTTTTCCTCTTCCCCTGAGGTAACACTGACACAATGACAACATTCCTGTCATTCAACACATCACTATTCAGCAAGGCACTTACATACCTATATGTTTACTGTTTCTCATCTTCTACAGGTTCACTGTGGTATTCTGCCACATACAAGCTCTTGTCTATGTTGCTTGGTATGGGTTTAATTTCAGTTCCCAACTGCTCCTCAATACTTTTCAGGTTGAATCGATCGTCATAGGTGATCAAATTGATGGCCAGGCCAAGATGACCAAAGCGACCTTGACAAAAAAAAAAAACAAAACAAAAACATCATCTGAACTGAACTAAGACAGGGGCTAACAGAAAAAGAGAAGAACTCTGCAGACTGTGAAGTTAGTGTCACTCTGTGATGTTAAAAACAAATCCAGCCACAGGTCTCTACACCTTTCACATCAGTTTTCAGTAAAGAGTTTTGGAGTGCTGTAGGAGTAACAAAACTCGGGAGGTTCCAAATGCTCTGACCGAAGTTCCAGCAAAATTATCAGCAAAAAATCTTCAAGAATTCTTGAACAAGCCTGAACTACAAAATTCAACTACACTGAGTTCCTTTGTTTACTGCCTTTCTTCAGGTCATACTGCTGATTCCCAGACAGTAAAAACATACCTCAAAACACATGCAGAAGAAAGCATAAATCTCTAGGCTTGAGACACTCTGAGTTTTTAGTATAGAATTTTTCCAAAACTGCAAACAGGGGCAATAGGAAGTCTCCAAGAGATAAAAGCAAGATAGGCCTTTTTTCCCTCCCCTTTTTTTTTCATTAGATTGTTCAGGCCAGTTTCAAGGGGATAGCCCTTTATTCAGATAACATCCTCAGTGAGGATAGCCATCTGAAATAATACCCAAAAATAATTTGTAAGAAAAATAAAACCTACCTAAGGTAATTCTCAAATACAGTAATTGAAAAAAGCTAATTCAAGGCTAAAAAGTATCACAGTCATCAGTAAAGCTGCACCTAGAACCGGCCTTTCCTCTCACCTGATCTGCCAATGCGATGGAGATAAGTTTCTGCCAGCTTTGGGAAATCAAAGTTTATCACCACATTCACAGCCTGGATATCAATACCTCGGGTAAACAGATCTGAAAGACAATCCAGATCACAAAGTTAATTTCAACGAGCTCAAATGCTGACAGTGTTTAGAGTGTAAAGATTAACAGTGATTAACATTGCTTCACCCTAATTTCCAGAGACAAGCTTTCCTTGTATCAAAGACAGTTTACATACAATCCTGTTACAGCTTCCTCTTGCTCTATACATTATAAACACGAATAATTTAAGAACAACCTCATCTGCACATCTACGCAGAAAAAATAACCACAAAGCTAGTTTTTTTCATGTTACATTATTTTGGAGCAGTTCTTAACCATCTCTTCACATACAATTGTGCATTGCCAGTGTCACCACAGACTTGAGACCTCAAATACATTCCACCACCTCAACTACTTCTATTCTGCTTCTAGCAATTTTTTGTCAAGATGGCCTAGACATAGGCAGTGATAGTAGACACCTGCCAAGCAGGCCATATAACAAACAACTTGGATCATATACAAGCCAGTCAAAACTACAGAAGCATTTAAAAAAGTGAGCTATAAACACTTAAAAGAATCAGCAAAACTACACATGATCATAGTCACAGCTCGACTTTGTTTATGACCCAACAACTCAGGGAATCCTCACGTGTGAAAATAAACAGAAACACTATTGCAGCAAAATGATCTGTTAGCAAGGTGCACCTTCAGAAAAGACAAAACTACACATGCCTACAGGAGTGCTGCACCCTGTTATACGCAGGCTTGACAAAGACATCTTACCAAAACATCTTGTTTTGGTTTATTACAGCTAACAGATGTACAATATCTGGGCTAATGCACTTTCTATCACAAACTTTAGAAACAAGAAAATGTTCAGGAACTCTTACCAGTGCAAACGAGATTGCGGCACAAGCCATTTCGGAAATCATGGAATACACGATTGCGGTGCTCCTGGAAATACATACATATAAACAAGGAGAAACAAAATCCAAAACCCACAAATCAACCAGATGTTACTTTCAAGAACAATCATCTTCAATCGTGATTTCTCCTCCTTCTCACTAGAGAACATCTGAGTTGAAACGAGATGCCAGTACATATTTTTTAGCACTCCTTACCATATTATATTCTAAAGAATTAATTCCAGAGGGTCTTGATCCTACTTCTCAACAAAGACAAGTAACTGACTGCACTTTAAAACCTGCTATGGTAGCATTAAAACCATCTCAGAAAATGACTACCTAAAGCATTAAAACCATCTCAGAAAATGACTATCTAAAGTTGCAATTACGTGAAATCATATAAGGAAGTTAAACTGGTATTTTGACTGTTGTCTTTCTCCAGCCCCTCCCTTGCCAAATTTCACGTTTTATTCATTCCATTAAAAAACTGAAGGTGGCAGTAACTTCCTTTTACAGTACGAAGCATTTTTCACTACTTAATGAGAATTAGAGGTGGGATGAGTCAATTGTCTGTGAAGACTCTCCTCTCACAAATACCTCACTTCGGGCCACATAAAGATTAAGTAATATCACTGTTACATGAAATTTAGAGAGGGAATAAACAAGCTGAAGCATTCTGCAAAAACACAGCTGCACTTTGTCAAAATATCATCTGACTGATGAAAAGCATACAAAAATCAGACATCAAGGAACACACTTCCATATCTCTCCATTCTCAGTAACACTACCACTTCTGTTTCTGCTCAATTAATTACTGCTCTGCATATGGCCCAGCAAACATTGGCATTACCTGTCAGTTGCATGAACAGTAAGCTAGACTTACTTATAGCTTACATATAAAATAAAAAATGTTTCAAAGTACTCCTGTTCTAAACGCATCACTTCAGCCTCTTGACATCTTTTAATAGTGTAAAGCTAGAGGAAATATGAACGACTGCACAATTAACTTTAACCTCTGCATCAGCAAAGTCACAACGGCATTTTTCACCAGCTAAACCATGGCCATAAGTGTCTGGTCACCATATACCAGCCACAGCTTTCACCAAGAGGTTTGATCCAACCAACCTCCTCAACTTCTCAGATTCCCCTGCAGTCACAGTGCATGATTACTGTTTCAAAGCCACACAGGGCACTCAATGGGCTACAGTATTGGGGTTTTTGTCATTTAATTCACGCCCGTTTTCATCTGAGTTAGTTACACTGTGTGCTCTACCCTGGCTCCCCATGCTGCCAAAGCAAGGCAGCAGCACTAACTGTGCCTTCTGGCTGCAGTTTGTGCTAACACTGGAACTAATTAACCTGACCTGAAGGTTAATACCAACTGGTAGTCAAATACCAACTGGCCACATACACTGAACAGTATGGAAAGAGGGCTGGGATGGGGGAAGGCTGGCAGTGGGTATCAAAAACTAAACCCACAGCAAAGTAATACACGTTTCAGTTTATGAAGAACATGCAAACTTAAAGCAAGCATGAGACTTTATTCAGCTGTTCAGTAAAGCCTGGGGTGGGGTGGAATAGACTCCATACTCACCTGCCTCATTTTAGCATGGATATAGAAGCAGGAATAGCCCAGCTGGGAGATCTTTTTGGCTAGCAATTCAACTCGTTGAGAGGAGTTGCAGAAAATGATCGACTGGTTAATCTGGAGCTGAACATATAAACAGTGTTCTCAATAAATGCAGTGGATCCCAGACATACCTAAATCCCTTCCAGAAAGAAAGGACAGCAGGTATGCTGCTGGTAATTTACATGAGATATATTTTTGTATAGGAAGGGAAACAATTAGCAAAGTTCTATGACACAGAGGTGCTGGCCAAGAAGCATGCATTTTTTAGCCTTAGATATATAGCACATTTCGACAAAGAAAAATTTTTATTCGGCTGTCATTGAAACAGTCTTATTCTTGATTCCGAGAGGGAAAAAGCTTCTGGTATGTTCCTGACACAGCCCTACTCCTTACCCTGGAAAAGAGCGTGTTGAGGCAGTGCACTTTCTGACGCTCAGTGACATAGGCATAGTACTGAGTAACTCCCTTCAAGGTCAGTTCTTCCATCAGATTAATCTCATAGGGTTTTTGCAAATGGGAATTCTGAAAAATAAAGATATTGATAAAGCAAGCAGATCTATGTGCAAAACAATGTAAGTAATTCCTACTTTACACCACAGTTAACTTCCTCCGAGGCAGGGATGCACTACTTAGCCACTCACTCTTCATGCTATGCTGAAAACAGACAGGGTGGGTAAATTTTCACAAGTTTACTTATAAATCCAAGGTGACTGAGCAGGCCAAACAGGAGCAGCCTCCAGAAGCAAATCCACGCAGATGATGTAACTAATACACAAAGTGGAAAACAGCACCTTGTGGTCAAAAACTGCACACACCTAGCATTAATGCAACTCCGGGTCAAAAACTGCTTTCAAACTTCTGTCCTAGACTTAGGCTGATTTAGACTAAACCTGTGAAGTTTAGATGTATTTAAAAAAACCCAAGCACTAACAGCTATGCACTACTCATTCACACCCTTCCTGTGCAATGTGGCCACCATCACCATACATACCTACATGGACACATCTCCACTCACCATGAACTTCTGCACACTCAAAGGAAAAGTGGCTGAGTAGAGCAAAATCTGTCTGTTTTTAGGTAGCGTGAGAATAATGTCTTCCATTATTTGAACAAAATCTTGAGATAGCAACTTATCTGCCTGTAACAACAGAAGTAATAAGCCGCAAGTTAAAATACTGGTGTAAGATTTCAGTCTTTTGGTAACTACACGTTTGTGGGAAGGAAAAAAAAAAACAGTTACTAGGGTTCCTACCAGAGTCACCCAAGAGCTTTCACACAACTATATTCTCTCTCACTCAGAAGCTTGTACGCTATTGGATGTTCATAAATCAATTTTATATACAATTACGTGGTAAGCACAGCTGACTCATTATAAACAGAAACCAAATGAAATGCATTCCTTTGTTGCAGAACAGACTGTTACACTATTCTTCAGCATCAGCAAAGACAGGAAAGGCAAATCTTTCTAGGGTGTTTTCTTAAAAGATTTACGTGCAAAAAATTCCTACTGTCAAAATGCTTTCTCAAAAATACTCAGAAACGGAGAAGACCTTACAATGTCTCTAAGCAAGTTTGAATCACTGCTGTGCACTGAAAGGACACTCACTAAGACACATCATTCCTTTTACTTGCTATTAAAATCCCAGAACATTTAACATAAGCAACTTGCCTCATCCAATACTATCATCTGGACATGCTCAACTTTTGCTACTCCTTTCTTGATGAGATCGAGAATTCTCCCAGGGGTAGCTATCACCACATGCACTGTAAGGTTAGAAGAGAAAAAAAAAAAAAAAAAA